>OY740774.1:43937558-44118248 GCA_963513935.1 Aphrophora alni
CTGAAGCATGCACTGACAATCAAAAAATAATACTGTTAAAAGTGTTTTTCAACCATTGAATGTGCAACAGCAGTGAATATCCGAGTAACAATATAGTAAGGATGATTTTTTAACTAGAGTAAATTTAGGAATTAAGTAGGTACTCTCCGTCCACCTACTCTGACATTTTAACTGTACAGTGCGGGAGATGTAGTCTGATGTGTTTAAAAGAGATGAAAGAAAAGTACGGTTAAAATTTAGGAGAGCTTAGCTGGTGAGGTATTACTATGAATGCTTAAAGTAATCCAACAGACATTGACATATAATTTGTGTTTATTAGAGATCTATAATTTGTAAAACAACAAAGGCGGCTGCTACCTGGCAAAACCCTTTGTACCTCACGCCCACTCACAGACGTTCAGCTCCTGAGAAAGTGCCTAATTAGTAAATCACGCACTTCAAAGTTACGCACTTTCTGAATATATATGTTCATAAAATTTTATTGAATACCACTCCAACAAGCGATGGTTGAAACATAAGGCAAACAATTTGAATGAATGAAAAAGATATTAGTGTAGAAATAATATTGTAATATTTTTTACACATGATTGATAAAACAGTATTGAATAAAAAACATTGAAGAAAAGTAACTCAATACATGGCCTAAATTCAAATATATACATAAAATACATAATTATCTACAAACTTTGCAATAATTATAAAGCTACCTTTTTTGAATTGAAACCTCGTACGAATTAGCAATTCGGTCAATACAGTATCTGCAAAAAATAAAATCATGACCAATTAGCAATACGACATATTAACAGAAGATAAATAAATAAAATATTGGTAAGATTTACAGAAACGTCATATAGATATCAATTGATTAAAGAATCAATTAAGATGTTAAAAAATGGTGATTTTTTGGGTACATGCTATACTTTAAACTTTAAACAAATAGACCTGTTGGGGTAAAAATACACAGTATTTAAAAAAAAATCCTTTCAGGTATTATCTAGTCAAATATGCATTTTGTTAGGTGGAATAGTACTATTGCAAAATCAGAAGTACCTACATTCAGTGTGATAGTTTCGGGAAATTCTTATTAATTTTTATATTTTTATAATTTATTTATTTATTGTTTATTATTTATAATAGTGCTGAGTGGTGTTTTTCATGTAGATCTAAGTGCTGTTTTAATTAAATGTATACGTTATTTTAGCATTTCTTTTTTTAATACAATTCACACATAAACTGTAATTATGACATGTCACATGTTTCATGGAACAATGGAGACGTAATAAAATAAATGAATAAAATAAATTAAATCCTATAAACTTTAGACTAATAGTCCTCTACAATAATAAAAACAATGGTATCACGAATTTAATTCTTATTTTTTATGCATTGTAGTTTTAAACTAGGCACACACACGAATTTGGAAGGGTTAATATAACAGCAAACAGTATACTAGATTGAAATATATGGCCCCTTTCAATAGGAAATTATGGTAAATTTTAAGTTAGGTTAGAACAAAACTCGAACACATCTCACAAAAATTACGTTTATCCTATCACAAAACCCTATCAACGGTAAAGTCATCTTCCGAGCTACAATAACTATATTTA
Organism: Aphrophora alni; assembly: GCA_963513935.1. Classification (NCBI taxonomy): domain Eukaryota; kingdom Metazoa; phylum Arthropoda; class Insecta; order Hemiptera; family Aphrophoridae; genus Aphrophora; species Aphrophora alni. Next base: position 43,939,166 of record OY740774.1, read on the forward strand.
AACTATCCTAGCACTGCGTCAAACATTGCATTTATACAAAACTAAAGAGGCGTGTAATATACATACTTTCTAATATTAAGGCGGTAGCAAGTGCCTACAGTCTTTATTTTAATTGACCGAGATATATGTTTGGAACTCAACAATTTGAAACCCCAGCCAATTATTGTTGGTTACTCTACACTAATGAGTACAAATTGATTGAGACACATTCCCTAAACTAAAATTAGAAGTGATATTTACGAAGGTCAAGTTTCATTATTCATTTTCCCCAAATAATTTATTACTTGTGATTTTTAACTTGAGTTTTTGTCTTTATTTTTTACATTTCAATAATATTGGAACGAAAATGGTAACATGTAATTTTGAGATATTACTTTTTTTTAAATAAACCCTTTGTGTATTTTTGATTTCCATCGGTAACTTACAAACCACCATTTTCGGAGTGATGCCACCAATTTTTTTTTTTTTTTGGTGTGTACAGCCTACACTTAAACAAAATGATTTTAAGGTCATTATTGAGAAAATATAAACTTTGTTCTATGTTTAAAGCAGCTACATCCCAAATTAATTTTATAGAAAAAATTAATTTAAAAAGTCCAGATATGTGGTCAAAATATTCCCAAATACAAAATTTGAATAAAATATTTCCACCCATTTTCATATTGAAAAATTTCATAGATGACAGACAAAGTTACGTTTTTAGAACTCGGATGAATCAAAGGACAGATTCGACAAAAAATCTTGAATCCGTTATATACCATTGACTGTATTACGTATGTATAAGAGAGTAAAATGTGAATTATATCTAAAACTGTTTTAAAAGTTGGGGTAAGCTGCATAAGACAAATAGACATAATCCCAGAGATAATAATGTTCGATTACGAGACTTCAAAACAAATATATTCGCATTAAACTATACATTGATCTTTTTTACCATTCATATAGCTTACTCTACTCTTATGTAAAAGTAATGTAAGAGTACACAAACAGTAAACAAGGAAGTTATTTTTTTTCACTCAGATGAAACCTTACTGTAGGAGAATTTTAAAAATTATCTGATGCTTACTTGTAATGACTGTTAATTAAGTCCAGTTCACGCAAATACGATTTAAATTTTGGTTTGTCAGATGTATTTGTAGTCTATGATTGTAGCCATTTTTACACACTTTTCATTAGTTTGCTTTCACGTCAGTCTGTCTGTCATGAAATCTGGGAAGCTCAATTTGAGATACTTCTTGTTGATACAAAATTTTGAATCATTGTATATATATGTTGATCTCGGATGACAATACAATTATTCTACGATATATATACACATGTTTATGGTGGGGAAAACTGACTCAGAGTAGGCAGATTTCCGCAGTAGATACTTATGTGTAATATACATACGCAGCAGGTAGTGGGAAGTACGCATGCGCGTTGTATGATGTACTTATCCACAGAAGGTTATCATGTTTCAAGAAGAATGCGAAGTGCGTTTACAATCTGATCGTCAACACAAATCGTAAACACTTGAACAACATCAAGTTCCCTAAGAAAGTGATCGGCAGCAGCGGCAAGAGCCAAATTCTAGTCTACCAGGGTTCGAAAAGGCGATCTAAAAATTGTCTGACAAAATCTGTAATTTTTTTATAAAGAGATGCTATCACAACTAACTTGCAACGTTGACATTTGTCGGAACAAAGCCATAATATTTTCCCAAAGATTTTATTTTATTTTTTTTTTTTTATATATATATAAATATATATAAGTAAAAAGTGTAAAATGAAATTTTTTTTTTTAAACCCACTTTAAAAAAAAAACTTGTTATAAGTAAAACGTAGCAAATAAAAAATTAAAATATCAATTCACTTTTCTAAAAAGGAAATAAATAAAATAAAAACGATACACTAAGTATAAAATTCTAATACAAACGTAAATTACAAAATAAAGTTCTGAACTTTAAATTTTAAATTATAATTAAGATTATTATAAACTCACACTAACGTTTTAGACTTTTTAAAAATTTAAGTACCCACACTTTACTTTGTATTTTACGTTTGAATTAGTACTTTGTACTAAGTGTGATTTTTTTTTTGTTTTGTTTTTTTAATCTCTATTTATGATTTTTTTTTAACAATTGTTGTGGGTTTTATTTACAACATTGTTGTGTGTTTTTTATTTTACTTTTTTAAACTATAATAATATTTAAAGGTGTATAAATTGCTATACTTATTCATTGAGAAATTATATTTATAGTCTAAAATTATTTTACCTTTATTTGCAATTCAATTCGCTTTACTGGGCGTAAACAAACGTAAAAAAAGTACTTAATAGAAAGGATATCTTTGCAAATAGATGAGTATATCATAACGATTGAAAGGCACGTTTGGCCACAAACTCATAACAATCACACATTAAGAAAAAATGACAAATGGTTAGTTTAATCTCAGTTTCCTCAGCCATATATGATTCAGAATTGAAAACCGCGGAAAACTCGTTGGGCCGTCGTGGTTTATTAACTTCAGATTTTGCCACCTCGGTACGACATGCAAGACTCAGTAAATACATGAAAATATCTTCAATTCTCTCTGACTCAACACTTCCAAACTAGGACTGAATAATTCAATGATAATTACACAGATCAATCGTTCAAAGTTTCAACCTTACATTATTAAGCATTTGTAACCCGAAGTCTGTTTGTATTCACTAATGCTACTGCAGAATTGAAATTGCCATTGAAACTTGAAGTTTGCTAAACCGTGTTTCGTGGTCAGATTACAGTAGTGTAATAAAAATAAAACTATATAATTCTGTATTATATAATACATTTTATATAAATGTTTTACAAATAAACATTTTAATCTCATTGTGCTATCATATAATGTCACAAAATACATCTAAACTAGGACTAAATAGCTCAGTGATATGTTATTTTCAATGGAAATAACCTTACATTGAAAATAATCACATTATTCCATTACATAATTTCAACCTTACATTATAAGGCATTTGTTTAAGTTATTTCCTTCTTAGAATTACATTCCAAGAAAAGTAAACTTTACAAAATAATTTTGTTCTCTGCAATCACATTTTACGCAAAAATTAATGTTCTGCTAAAAATCAATGCCTCATTTTATCACTTAATTTAAATTATTGATTTGCTATTTATTTGTGGTTGTGTTTAAAAGGTAATATAAACTTTCGATATTTGTGTTATCTTAGTTCCACTTCAACTGACAGACTTCTAGAAAATATCTGGCTGGAATATCTCCCAAATATTATTGTAACATTATGTTAATTGTAGTACACTCATTTCTGAACAAGGGAACAACCGTTCATGAGTCATGGATCCATTACTTTGAAGTGAGAAACTTTAATCTGTACAACACATCTACAGAAAAGGAGAAGACATTATAGGATATAGTAAGTCCAATTTTTATTAACTTATTTGCAGTATAGTAATTTGCAATTTATTATAGTATAAATTGGCTATATGGGTCATGTTTGGCTAGCACAACTCTAACATTCTCAATTAGAGTTTTCTAACAACTTCAACTTGACGATTATAATCACGATAACAAAACATTGGTCACTGAACCTGGACCGTCTCACTAGTTGTACAGAATTAAAGCAAATGTTTTAGTAATACAAAAATCTTGTGTAGTCCCTTAGCATAGATGTTCGAAGTGACATAAATATATTTTCTATTTTTTTTTCACGCTTTGAAAAGGTAAACGACTCTGTGCATTATTTTTTAGTGATATTATCTAAAATAAATATCAGTCGTGAAATTATTTGCAACTATATCGTTATCAAGACTTTACTTAACTTAAGTTTTACCTTTTTCTGGATGTAGATGCTCAAGTATAGCCTGTAAATTCACAGTGTTCCATATCCTCGTTATATATATATATATATATATATATATATATATATATATATATATATATATATATATATATATATACATTTTTAGAGGAGACAACCTCCTTGTTATAAAACTATTTATCGTATTCATAATACGATGTTAAACCATCTCTTATTACAATGTTTTAAATTAATTTACAACATTGAACCCTTTAAGCAAGGTCGGTAGGTTTCATTACTGGACTCCCTGTAGTTTATGTCGTAATCGATTTAATTATTTCTTTTATCACCTAAGAGCACCCCTAACAGCCGTTATTGAAAGGTCGATTTTAATCAAATACGACTTAAGTTGATGGCTAGTTTATGGTGTAAGAGATGCAAACTTTGAATCTATTGAAATATAAAACTAGTATTTGAAAGACTGCTTCCATAGTTGCTATTCACTTTTTATTTAATAAGTGTATATAACTGTAATTTTTAGTGGTGACTAATATTTGTTCTGTTTGTTTTTATTTAGTTTTAGGAATTGGTGAGTGAGAAAGTTTGTATATATGTATGTGTATATATATATATATATATATATATATATATATATATATTACAATTATTGTAGAAAATACAATTATGAAATATAAAAATTGATGTACTCAAACGGTCCCCCCTCCTCCCCCAATACAAATCAATGCTTGATGTTCTAGGTCCTGGGACGTAAATTAACTCATTTAAAATAGATGAAACCCTGGAATATTTGTAAATATTTTATTTAGTCCTCGCCAAATCATGTTACAGACACAATATTGTTATCCTATGGGAGCGGGAGAGTTACTCAATAGATTTCCCTCTTACATATTTAAAGCCATGTTTTCTATTGCCTTGTATCCAAACCATGTATTGAATAATCGAACACAGCCATACATCAAGTGGAATAAAAGAACTGTGGGACTGTTAATTTTGCACGAGAATGCCTTTTTGTATTTTTTATAAGCTTTTTTATTTTTAACCTAAATTTCAATGTGTTATAAATAATTAAATTTAAAATTTGCTTTCCTTTTTGTTTGATAAAATTATGTACTCGGTGAATTATTATTCTGTACACCTTTGGTACAACTTAAAAAAAAAATAACACACACACAATATTAAAGATATATATATATATATATATATATATATATATATATATATATATATATATATGTTAGTTGAAAGATATTATTAATTGTTTATATCCTTGGTCCATGATTAATTTTCATAAACACACAGCTATCAACTTGGGATTATCCTTACATAATTAAACAATTTTACTCTTTGGCTTTAAAGCTTCGTTTTCATAAACAAATTATTAAATTCCTAAATTATACAAAAAGTCCTCTTCCTCCTAGCTTTTAGTATAGCCCTTTGATATTTGCTCTTAGCGTACACAAATATATACATTTCCAATTACATTATATATTAAATTTATTTCATAAATTTAAAAGATAAGAATTATGATGCTATTAGATACCACCATTTTTTAAAGTTTCTGACACAATTAAACAGATCAATAGAGATATAAATTTCTACCACTGGTACTACGACAGTAACATATAAACGTAAAAATCGCACATATAAACGTAAGCTTACCACAGAATAACTTAATGTATGCTGCAATTTTTTCGTCACAGAGTAAGATTTTATTTCAATTTATACTTTGTTGGCAAAATATAAATTTTATAAAGTAGATGAAACATCTCTATACAAATTGAAATAAGAACTCACTTACGATTAAAGTGTAATAATAATTAGTTTTTGTTCTAAAATTAAATTATTTCAAGGTTACATTCTATTGACTGTCACCTGATTTTTTTCCTTGATATAAAATATTGTTCTTAATTTTTTAAATTACTCATATTTGTCTTTTAACATACTACCTCCGTGAGTAGGCGGCTATGAACACTCCCCTTCCCACATACTATTGACAGGGCCCCGTTGCTATAAGTGCTCCATCGAGTAACTACGGAGAAGAGATAAGCAGTACGGATTGATTAAAACAGTTCAACGGTCCAAAGAAAAAACATCCCGCCTAGACTCTCAAACCACTTTAGAGCCCTTTCCTCGATAGCTATAAAACATTACAACCTAATGTGGATACCAACTGTAAACACAAGTTTATGCCTCCTTAAAACATACTGTCGTTTACGTACAATTTACAGTATATTTCCTTGTTTACCTAATACATACAATTTACTATTGATTAAGTTGAATCCATCGAATGAAATAAAGTTTTCTTCTTATGTAGAAAAAAAAACACAAAAACAGCTTTTAGTGTTGTTATGATAGGATGAAGGTTGAACTCTAGTCGTCTGTTTAAGTTTTCTGATAATATTATAGGACACTTTTAAACTGTACAATAGACCGTTATAAGGTAGTAAATATTCATCTTAAAATGGCATTAATTGTGATATATTTGATGGCAGCATTTTACATTTCTTATTTACAATGTACTTCCAGAAATATAATTTATTTATTTTATAACCTGTGAACAACGTCTTTGAATACATACATATTGTAATATAGACTAAACTTTCTTCACTTTTGCCATGAGCGCGTTATCATCCTAAATCTATTTTGATTAATTTGGAGCTTTTATGACCCTAGACAAGATTCCACTCTGTTTTGTTTCGTTAATCATGAACTGTAATATAATTATGTGCTATTTTGAAAAAAATATTATGGTCATTAATGTTCAAATTTCAATACAATTTGAACGAAACCCGATTTTAAGTTGTTGAGATAGCTAATAAATCACAAAATACTTGACTTGTGACTGTTGTAAAAAAAGTAATTATATTTTACTAGTGGTATTTAGATTGCTAGATTCCGTTCTTGCTGTAAGCCTAAATAATATGATAACTGTTTATATTTGTCTTGCGGAAAAGTTTTAGAAAACAGTTTAAACTTTTCTTTTTTCTTTGAAAAATCCAAGGTCTTTGTTATTACTGCCTTCTTGTATTTTCTTAGTTATCCTCTAAAGAACATCTTTCGCTGTCGTTGCATTTATCATAAGGTCTTCAAGCTATATTACAAACACATAATTGTACACAAAAATATAGAGGAACGGCCAAGCTAAATTAGTTTAGGCGTATGTTCATCTTGCAAATTCAGACTAGTGAAGATCTCGTTTGATGACGTTCTGTTTTTATATATCAGTATACGTTACCACTAATTTAGTCATTAGTCTAACGGCCGAAAAGTAAAGACGTTAATAGAGATAGAGAAGGATATAATTAACTAATGTGAAACAAATTGCAAACTCAATGTTTGATATTGTTAGTTGTAAAGTGATTTTTAAAGAAGATAACTCCGAACATGACGCTAGGAGATTACAGATAAGTGATCCCCCAAACCACCAATATTAATGATTATCTCCAAGTTTTTATGACACAAGTCATTTACCAATAGATATTTTAGAAGATATTTAAGTGCTTAGTTCATTTACTTTCCGGCTAGCACGTCCCACACACCTAATTAACAAACACCAAGGCAATCAGTAAACAAGACCATATCTGCTGGCCGGTGTTTTGTTTCAAAAACTTTTGTTTTAATTTTTGAAATCGGTGTGTGTGTGTGTGTGTGTGTGTGTGTGTGTGTGTGTCTAACTTTCTGTCTGTATGCCTGAAGAAGTAACCTCAGCCAGGACGGTATGCACCAGTGTGTTGATGTAACCGCAAGTTATTTGCAGGCGCTCGGCTTGAGGGCTGGGCTCCGTGCTGTCCAAACATTTCGTGTCGCAGGGAGTTTTATTTCTGCTAATATGGCATCCCTGTACAAGGGTTGTTGAGTGACCCATCGCAGATGCAATTATTGTTGTGGAACGGTCGGAGTGAAGCGGAGATTCGGTCAACTGGCACTAATCGGCTTAGCTTGCCCAGGCTCGGGTCCCATTGTTGGGGCATCCTTACTGACCTGCTGGGAGACAATAGGCACTGACTCATAATATATTTGTCCAGTACAAATATTTAGCGTAGACAATTTGTAATAATTGACAAAAACAAATATCACTACGACTTTTGTCATAAAATGCTGTGAATTTTGATATAAAATCTCAAATAAATCGGTTTATTTTTGCTTATACAAGCATATACAACAAGTATTGTTATTGACAAAACTGAAAAATTATTATTAATTTATGTGGGATTAATAAATGAAGGCTTGAAGTAAATAATGATCTAAGTGCCATTTTCAAAATTATACAGGAATCACATTTATTGTTTGATAAGTATAAACATTTTTTTAAACACACAATAATAAATGCTTTTAGGTGTTCTATGGGATTTAATAGATATTATTTAATTATTGCAATCATTAAAATTTTACAAATTCTAGTAAAAAAATGTTATGAATAATACTAAAATGTGGTAGGATCTATGTAGGAGTAGTATGACGTAAAAGAAGATTTAGGTGCCTGAGACACTTTTCGGTACACCTTCTTACGAATAACCACTCGCATTAGGCTATTATTTACTAACATAATTTTCTTATGACGATAATAGAAAATGGTATAAAAACCCTACTCGTTTAATAATTCAAACTTTATTAAAATTAAAATAAAACATTATTAGGCTAAATAAAACAACATTAGGCTACTCTCTAGCCTACTACAAGAAGTTAACAACAGTTTGTGTTACTTTTTCTACAAAAGATTGTAATTTTTGATAAGCACAGTAATAATAAGTCAGTTATTTAAAAAACATTTTGTTTTCAGGTTTTACAAGAAAATCTATCATAGTTTTTAAGTCCGCTTTCTTAGGTTGTGTAATATGTGATGTGCATAACAACATAGGCAATGGTGCTTCTAAAACTTGCTTTCTGGTTACACCTTTTTTGAAAACGGTAATTTCAGTCCATTGTTCGAGTTCATTAAAGGTTTTCTTAATCATGACTTTGCCTGGTTTATTGGAAATCACTCTTATCCATGACAGTTTAGTTATGTTAACTTTTGGCAGCTACATAACCTCAAAAACACTAACCAAACAAATTAGTTGCTTTTGTTGCCATGTGCGCGAGGACTTAGATCCCTTTATACGTTACCAGGCACATACACCCAGCTCATTCTGTTAACAGCTGTTGTAACTTACTAGGAACCACTCTGGCACATAGATCTCATTTTACGTTATTGACCTTGGCTTCTAGATTCTATTTTCTGTCAAATCTCTGTTTTGAAAAAAAAAATGGCACTTAGATCATTATTTACTTCAAGCCTTCAAATGTAGTCTCTCCAACTATAAACGCTTGTTTTGCCAACTTTATGTTAGTTGGTGTCCAAGCCTTTTTTACAGTGTGGCCGGCAGCGCACTAAGTCTCATCCAAGTAGAAAATGTTTTTGTTGCTCTCTATACTCCTTTATTTTGAGTAGGTATTGTCTTCTCCATTGCACTATATCTTCCCTTTCAATAAGGATCGACCTGCGTTGCCTTTTCACAAACTTAATACCTAGATCGTTCATGAGTTTTCTCGTTGTACGAGCACTTAAGTTTGGAAGATCGGCATCAGCGTTTATCATTGCAGTGATCTAACACAATTAAATAGATACAATGAAGGAAAATCTCATTTCGCCATTTTACATGTTTTGCGACAGTTAATGCGAGCGCGGAATGTCGTGTGCGACTTGAGCGACGGAGCGTGGCGCATTTCGGATAGGCCAGAGCTCAGGGGTGTTACTCTGTGTAACTTATTCTTTGTTCTTATTTGAAGATTTCGTTTCAAGACGATAGAACTGGACAACTCAGTTTCTGTGGCTGTCATTTTAAAACGGAAAAGAATAGAGATTTTACATACAACTTTCACCATATATTGATAAAATCTTATTTTTAATATTATAACCCCTCCTAAAATTCTTCTACATAAAAAATCTACTAATATATATTACTAAAATAATTAAATTTTAGAACGTGTTATGAATATAATTATATACAATAATTCCTTTGATAGAACCACATTGTGATATAAAATAAAACACATGAGTTGGATATTCAAAATAACAGCTATAAGATAAATATCATAAACCATTCAATTTAATTCATTTCTCTGACTGATAAAGTAAATTGAAATACAAATATTTGTAAAAATTAATTACAGTAAAATACAGATTAAGTGGATTTCATTATTTTTACAATCGACTTTAATAATATATTCTTGTTCATAAAAAGTCATTTTTAATTGTTTTTATAACAACCAAATTGTTTTTATAACAACCAAATTGTTTATATACATAAATAAATTGTCTATATGTGAAGTTGTCAAACGTTAACCTTGAATGTAAGCTACGGTCCGAACATTCAAGGATAACACTGCACACTAAGACAACTGAGGGCTTTATATCCGATCATAAACTATCACTGTATTCCTCCGCTAGAGGATCTACGTACTTTGTATAAAAATAGAAATTCAACCAATTATTGTTTTTATCAGATTTCTATTGAAATATGACTCAAATATGCATAAAACAATGGCGTCATTCATAAAATTTATGTGTCTCATTTTTAGAGAACAGTTTTTAAGGAAAGTAGGGGAGGGCAGATCATGTCAAATATGGACAACTACTTTATATTGCTCTAAGTGTTAAAATGTGTAGTTTTATATCAGTTTATTAAATAAACAAAAAAAAAATCATAAACACATTGAAGTAAAAATTGTCAGTATAATAGTCATTTTTACCAATTGAAGTTGGTCCCGTCACTAGCGCAAGATTTTTTATGTAATATAGATCTTTCTTATATTAATGTTTAGATTTTGCAGCGGTAAAAGATGAGTCCATGTTTTAACAGCTTACTCTACTCAAAATTAATGTCACTCTGCCTTACGCAATTTATATTTTTCCTTTTGAGGTTTGAGTGAGACTTTATATCTGTCTACATACACAGTCATAATAATAAACAATTCAATGTTTGTTTTGAGTTTTCATTTGGAAGATATCTGAAACTCTTCAATAAATCACACAGAAAAGACAGCCATTGGGGAGATAGCAATTTATTTACATGATTGATGTAATAAATACCAACCGAATAAAGATTTATTACGGTGAGTAAGTCTCGGCTAATTCTAATTCCACACGCATTAAAAAGTACGCTATTCAAAGAAGTAATCACACGTGATGTTATTTATAACTTTATTATTTACCACGGGTCTTTTCATCCAATAGGCTGCGATGTACAATACATCTTCCCACAAACAATTTCAATACTTCTATTACTTACAACAGTTCTTCCAATAAAACAGAATTTAAAATTAAAGGTCATCACACATGTAATACCATTAATGTAATCTATCAACTACAGTGTAAGTGTTGCCTAGTTAAATAGGGCTATCCACACACATAACATAAGTATCATGATAATTTGACACAGATATGTTGTAAACATGTTGGATATAGAAACACCCCGCGACATATAGCAATTCACAATATTAAAATTTTTAATGACTGCTTCGCTAAAAAATATATAAAATAACGCCCTCCACAATACAACCCCTTAGAACTGAAAAGATGAGAACTAACTCATCAATGGGTCACAAAGTCTAGAGAAACTCCAAATAGTAATCTCAGGTTAAAACATCCTCAATCCTTTTCCCTCTCCCAACATGATCACTTAAAATAAAATAACAATTAAGAATTAGTGTGTAAACTATAACATATATTATATGAAAAAAGTAATACAAAAAACAACAAATAAAACACTAATACAACGCTAGAGAAGTGTAATTATATTTAACGTTATTGGGTAAGTGTTGTATTTGTGGTTTGCGGATTATCTTCTTCATATTTTTATTAACCAGAAGGCTTGTTGGATGTATCAAATAACAAAAACAATTATAATATTTGCTTTTCTGTTATTCAGCACTGATCCATGCTTTACAACAAGAATACAAAAATTTATTCTTGTTTTATCTCTCTACTGAACGAGAAAGTGAACAGTGTTTACAAAATATTACAGAAATTTAGTATTTTCTATTTGTGTACTACTAGGTAATATTAAATAACACAATTCATTGTAAGCCCGTGTCTCCTATCATACAAAATCTAAACATAATAGGCTACATGCTCTGTAACACTCGAAAATATATAGTCAAAAATTTTCGCCCTGAAGACCATTCTAGACTATCAAAATAGTTAACATTGACAAAATACAAACTAATGGTTTTGTAAGGTACTACTAAGCCATTGATACCGGTAGAAAAATCAAATATTGACGACTAATGGATCTAAGGATCCACTTCAAATGGACACAGCTTTGTAAAGTTGTATATCCAAGGATAGGTATCTGACTTTAAGCATTCATAATTTTTCGAATAATACCCAACCGCCTACTTAACGATGACTCATAAAAATTAGAAATTATTGACTTGTTTACGAAGACTTTCTTCCAAAGGCTAACGCCCTTTAGAAACCATTAAGTAGTAGAAAATTTACTTATTTTCAAGAGACGAATAATGTTAAAACAGTTCATTACATCCATAAAAATATATAAGGCATAAAAACATATGTAATTAGTGACTGAATTGGGCTATGTTCTCGACGTAATTGCTTATACGTAATTGCTCTGGAGAAGAGAGTGATATCCTAAATAGAAGGTATTTGGGGCTATATATATGTCTACGGTTATTATAATGACTTGACTTAAAGACTATTTGAATAAAGCCAACGGCTAGTAGGTTATTGTTACTACAGTTCTGATTTATTCTAATTGTTGCACTTAAGTCGCAAACTATTCTTGTGGTATTCTAAGAGTAAATAGAAAAGGTACGGCGGAGTTTGAAAAGGAACTGGAGATTGAGCAAAGAGAAGTCTTGAACTACAGCAAAAGTATGGTAGTTAGGTTGACAAAGTCAAGTGTTATGATCACGTCATAACTCTATGATGAGATGGTAATAACGGAAACTAAATCTAACTAAGGAATCCATTGTAAAACCATAGTGCGTTCAAGAGTATAAATTTTACATGTGATCTGTCGATCGCACTGTTATGATAATTATCAACATTTGAGGAGTACTCCGACGTGATAAGAAACAGTTTTTATTTTAGTTTTGGGTGTTGATATTGAAACAACAATTTTAGTTCAGTTTCATCTTGAATTATTTCGCACAACTTTTAAATAAATATATAGGATATCTCAAATAAAGAAGAGATAATTTACATCAATCCTTCCACCAAGAGAAAAGAACCCAATTTTTCATGTAGGCCATGATTGTGTGCAATCACAATATAGTGAGCAACGCATGGCTTTGAAGATTTCCATGGGTTGAAGAACTACTAAAAACACCCCAAAATGTGTTATAAATATTGTATATAGTTTATTTTTATTCATTTTGTGAAACCATAGATATTTCTAAAAGACGGGCTAAGTACTCAACTTAATGTTAATTGAAATAATATTTTTTATTTAATCCCTCTCTTACTCTTTTCAAAAACTTAAGACTTCATGTTATAATTTTATATATTCATAAGTTATGTATTATAACTATTTAAAGTTATAAATACAGTACAAATTACTTTTAAATAACGTGTTGAATTGGGAAAACCCATTATGGGTACTTAGACTGCGCCAAAATACAGCAGTTGTTTATTATTGGCTTTTTCAAACAACTAAAGTAATTATTTTCTACGAAATGAAATACACTCTTTATTAAAATGTGTGTTAAAAACATAATATTATTTGATTTGTTACTGTAACAACAACAAAATGAGTCAACAACTATAAATTATTCCATAATTTATACAATGAACAACAGGTCTGGGGGCAAGCGTAGGATAGGAGAGGGTAGAGGTGACCAATAAATATCAATCTAAACTCATTCATTACGTTTTTTCTAGTGTAATCAACCCATGTGGAAGGGTTAATTAAAACTTTATCAACTGAAATTAAGAGATTTTTTTAGTGATTCATTTTTTTTTTTTTACCTGAACTTCTAAGATATATGCATTCGTTTAACAAACCAGAAGTGTTTTAGCACGTTTCACTGTGAACAATAATTGAATGGTTCATAAAGAGTGCACAAACTCTCACACATAATCACCAGCAAAACCAATTATTAACTAAACAGAATTACCAGTTGCCGAAAAAACATTTCGGCTGTTGTCAACCAAAACGTAAAATTTACCACGTCTTTGACTTAAAAAAAAATTAATAATGTTTATATATTTTTAAATAAAGCATAATTTTACTTCCTGAGAATAAATTGTATCTATAATATGAACGCCTCATGCAGTAGTCAAGGTTCATTTTTTAATTTATAGACTACCCATAATTAATTTTGTATTAACTTTCATTTTGTACACTGGTTTCGTTTCCATCACATTTTAACAAAATTAGTAGACGTTACTTTGAGAAAAGTTTTACGTATGACAATTAGACGACCGATATATATTTTTTTTTTGTTTTTAAAAACCGACATTTTTGGAGATATACTGCTGCCCAAAAATTGTTAACGCAGATTTTGAATTTAAAAATAATAATTTTATATTTTTTGATCGTAGACAGTAATCCCAAATTTTGTGTTGTGGAAATAATAACTAACATTACGGAAATATGACAAACTTATGCCCTCTGACAATTTACTCTGCACCGAAGAGAATTTCGGCAGGGTTCCCACAGGGCAGTGTGTTGGGCCCAGTCCTATATCTGTTGAACACAAGGGATTTTCCTACACCAAAAGAATCAATAATTGGTACATTGCAGATGATACTGCGATTCTAGCAACCGATAAAATACCTGAGTAAGCGGTAACAAAGCTCCAGAGGCCCACCGATAAGGTGTGTAAATGGACCAAAAATGGCGAATTGGTCTTAACGAAGCAAAGTAAGTGAATGTTAACTTCACAAACAGCAAGTCCAATTATCGGGTCTCAATTTTAATCAATTCTTTTCCAGTGATCTATGCTAATTCGGCTAAGTACCTGGGAATGACACTGGATGTAAAACTCAAATAGAAAGAGCATGACAAAAAGAAAAAAAGAAACAAGAACCAAATTTGAAGTTCAGGAAAATGTATTGCCTGCTTAGATGAAAATCACAACTGTTAATAGACAACAAGCTATTGATTTATAAGCAGGCCTTAAGACCAGTGTGGATCTACGGAATTCAGCTATGGGGCTGCACTAACAAGACCAATGTAAATATCATTCACGTGAATCAAAATAAAGTGTTTAGATGTATAGTGTATGCACCCTGGTACATCAGGAACGATAATCTGCATAGGGACATACAGATAGACCTAGTCAGTGATGAAATAAAAATAAAACAGGCAAGGAAACACAAACAACGCATCATTCAACATGAACACCATGAGGTACAGGGACTGTTGGATGTCACTCCGGTGGAGAGAAGACTGAAGAGAACCAAGCCTTCAGATCTGATGGACTAGAGTGATAGGGAATAACCATTGGGTCATATCCCTTACAAGTGTAAAAATGTCTGAAGTGGGATTTGCTAGATAGGTACATACTCAGTTGTAATATTGAATTTTTAAAAAATAAATAAATAAATAAAATAATAACAATTTTGTTTAATATTTCTCTACTCCTATGGGGTGTAAATCACTACACTGATGAAGGAATCACAACATTAAAAAAAAATTATATATTATTTAAAAAATCAATATTGATTTTTTCAGCAACCACATAACTTTCTTTAAACTACATATATTATGAAATAATGAAGCGGATTTAATGCACATTCGGTGATTATAAGAAAATGTTTTCCCTTCAACTTTACAAACAATGATTAGGTGTTATAATTAGAAACATGTTTATTAGATTTATAAGCCTACCCTTTGCATTGAGAGAATGGGGTAAATTAAATGCTCCATGGCACCTTAAGTCTTAGAACATGATAGCTCTTAGTCAGTGAACACTGTCTGACAATTAATTACACAAGTATAGAGTTAGTTTAGCAACACTAAATTACTGCAAACGTTAGTTGCCAGATTCAAATTGATCACTGTGTCTGAATCAGCGCCAACGTTAGCTGTCTGTGAAATACTGTCCTTGTCCCGCTGCACCTTGGCTTACGTTCATTAAATTAATTAATTAATAAGTAAATGTATAGGTATACCATTAGTCACGTACGTTTGAGTGTAACTTTGTAGTATGATGTTTATATAATAGTATAATTTGTACAATCTAATATTATTTCCAATGTTTAAAAATAAATGGATTTCATTATACATTTTAAAAATGAAAAATTTAACGAAAAGAACTTAACAATAATTTTATACTACAACCAATAATACAGTAAACGATTCTGTTCATCTTGGAATATGTTAAACATGCAGCGAAATTAATATAAACAGATTAGCTCATTCCAATAATAATAATCTTCGTTTATTCCTCTCACCTAGAAGGTTTCGGAAAACTCATTTTTTAAAGACTACAATAAGCTATAAACAAATAATACATACATAAATCAAAACTTTACACATGAAATAAAAACATATAAATCCTACTTTTCGCGTAAATTAAGTGTATTGATATGGTTTGTTAAAAATTTCGAAATTCATAAGAAATAAAAAAAATATAATAATTTTTAATTTTTGATACTTCGATAAAGTAAATTTAGTTTCAAATAATAGATAACACAATGAGTTAACTCTTCTTCCACCGATTAACAAGTTGTATGGTTTAGTAATTACAACCGAGCTGATGTTTATACGATTTGAAAAGTATATTGTTGCTTGTGTCTAGATGTAATAATAATAAGAATGATTTAATAAAACAAACAGCAATCACTCAGATATAAAAAAATTTCACAATATTTTAAGGTTAAATATTATATATTACATAATTTGTTTTAAATATGAAATAATACATAACGTTACCAAAATATGTATCAACTTTTGTTATCAAGTGTAAGACTAGATCTTAAAAGAGAAAAACACTAACGAAGAATAATGGCTATGTTGAAAACTAAAAATAAAACGTTAGACTTAACTTCTTTTCTTGTATTATAGATTTAGTTTCAGTTTAAAACATGATCCTTGGCTTCAACTCTATGTTAGAGTTTTTATATTATAGGTTATAGTTTGACATTTGATAACGATAGATGATTTATACACACGAAACGTCATGTATTAGTTTTCATACAGATATTTGATGGCAAATGCCCGATTAATCCACATTTTAATGTGAAAAAACCATCATTATCAAATAACTTGATTTCACAATGATATAAAAAGATAGACACTGATTTTTCTACTTGTCTCTATGTTTTAGGTAATAATGTTTTTAAGTATATCTGAAAATTAATTGCACAAAAGAAAAAACATATATTTTGACTGCTAAGTTAATATTTTAATTTTATTTAAAGGGTTCTGCATGATTGTAAAAGCGGTGATTTAGTTTATATTCCCATTGCTATAAAATAATTTAAAATACACTTCTATAGTTATGAGAAAATCTTACATCTTAATACTATAGCCTACTGAGCAACGGACTGAAAAGATGCAAAGTACATAATGGAACCACAGTCACTCACTGCTAGTGTCAGACCGTATCAAGGGTAAAGTTTTGTAACTTAATCAAGGTGAGAACTAAACTAGTGAGAGAGTGTACGATTTGTTTAAATTCTTACTGATCTTGGCCCATTGAAGAACATTTAGTTGTCCTAGCCATTATAACATTGATTCATAAACAATCTCAGACCCATATAACAGAATATCTGCTTACTTCTTACCCGTACTATCTGTCCTCCCTTATCTAGTCTCTTTTTTGATCAGACGCCAACATCATTATCATATTACTATGTCCTAAGCAAAACATGGACATCAAGTCATAGAAATAGCCTACTACCGGACGATTATATCAAAAGGTGTAACAAACACTATATATATATATATATATATATATATATATATATATATATATATATATATATATATATATATATATATATATATATGTGTTAAAGATTAAATATAAGAAAGAAAAAAATATCTGTTTGTTCCTCCACACACTCCACTGATTATTCCTAAAATTTTAAGTTTGCGTTTAGTTTAGGAGATTCCTAAGTATTCCTAAGTTTAGGAGATTCATAAATAGTTTTTATAAAACTCTTCAAATATATTTTAGTGATTTTTAATTCAACCAACTCTTATAATCAGCTACCTTTTTTAATTTTATTACTCTACTTGTCACTAATTCTGTTTCTCATGTTCCCATAAAAACTAGTTTCAGTTTCATTTTAATACTGAAAAATCATTATTTTCACTTCCTAAATGATTGGTAGCGTTATTTTTATTGATATAATATGTGCTATTATTTTATATTATTTATTGTTTTTTACTATGAACTAAATAATCCAATCTTCATAAATAACAGAGAAAACAAGGTAGTGTTTTAGCTCGACCATTTGCCATTTTGTGTTTTGTTTTGTTTCTTTCTCGGCCGCGACCAAACCAATTATTACAAAATTTGTTTTTAACTCTAAATTCAATTTTACAAAGGCTACCGCACTATACAATAACACATCGTTAGAACGCATCTATGATGATGCTCAGACTTGGAATAAAATGCAAGCACCAAAGTATTAAAATTAATATTATTAACGTGTCATAAAAATATGTTGTAAGAATAAACTTCAATTAAATCTTAATTTAAACCATTTTATGAAATTCTTCTGTAGGACTTTACCACAAAGTAACAAACTTAATGTATTAATTAACACGACATAAAACCTTTTCGATTACCGTAAGGTTAGCAACATATGAAATATATTAATTTTTCTAACAGTTACTGGATCAATTTAAATAAAGCCAGACTTCTTTATTAAAAAATTGTATTGTTACGATCATTTTTTGTATCGTTCCTAATTAATATCTTAAATCAATCAATCTTTCTGCATCGAAAAATACGTAATTCATTGACTACCAAAACTCGATATGGCCGCAGCTAATGACGTGCCGTAGCTTTTGACAGGTTGCATTAGATGTTTCCTTCCGTAGAGTTAACTGCCGAAATCATTTGTCTGTAGAACGTACAAGTATTTGAGCACATTATGTAAACACCTCTGTACTAACTGAAATCTGAGGTTTCACGGCCTATTGTATACACTCATTTTGTCATGGAGACGTCGCATAACATCATATACTGTCTGCGGACGGAGTATCTTAGTTCTGTTAGATGTTAGTTACAATACAGAACTTCCTTATTATGTAAAAAAATATACAAATAACATATAAACATTTAGTCGAAATATTTATTCTCTAAATGATGAACATATTTAACAAAACCATTTAGTATTTTTTTTTCCTTTACATAAAACTGTAAATGTAATGTATACGACCTGCGTAAAGAGTTCAAGCAGAAGTTTCAGTAGACGTACCGTTTCCTATTTTAAGTATTACTTCGTGTTCACAAAAGAAGAGATAAATAGAGTGAAATGAATTGTACATCATATTTATATTGAAGATTTTATTCATTCATCTCTTTACCTACAGTCGATTAACTGATTTAGAAAATGTTTATGTTATAAGCATGTCCGCATGAAATTGTAAAAGACAAAGTTGTATTTGAAAATAAAGTATCAATTTCAAATAGGGGTTTGGTTTAGACTTTATGGACTTAAAAGAGTTTACGTAAACTCCAACTTGGATTAAATTTTGAGGGAAAAAGTAATCTTTTGAAAATATCTTTTATGAAATGTGCCAAATTAATATTATATAACTAAGGTAACAGAAATACCATAATTAGATATAATATTTTTGGCCGTTTGTCAGTAAGAAAATTGCAGCAACACCTAGTCAATATTAAAGCAAATTAATATTTACAAATTTAAATTTGCAGGTATTTATAAAAGTCACTCTCATTTCTCTATAAAACCAAATAAACCCATCCAAAACTATGCGTCACCTAAAAATACAGTAATTATCAGTCAAAGAGTGGGATTGAATCATGGACACGGTTATAAAACTATTTATATATTTAAATAGGGCATAAAATCGCTTTGATTGTGACATACACCCATTCTCACGTAAATATGTGTTTCGAGCTTTTAATTTTAGTTTTTTGTCATATATAATAAGTACCGGTACTTGTTGTTTAATATCCAGTGGTTGAATTTTTGGGATTTTAGGAATAACTTACTCATTTTTAAAAGTTGACGACCAATACGTTTTCTTTGGCCAATCGTGACTTCACGCAACCAATTGTTCGTTTATTTTGATAACATTTTTATATTCAGCTTACTACCAAATTTTGAGATATCGAAAAACCTAACGTTATGAGATATAAACAAACACTCTTATGGTCAAATATCAAATGTTATAAAAATGACCCTACACCTTAACACTATAGAGTGGTTTTCACAAAATACCGTAAACATAAAATATTCCAACAATTACTCTTTTGTACTAAGGACACCTTAAAACAGATATATCCGCAAAAAACATATCCATATTTTGACCCATCACATAACTTTGTACTGCGTAAAATTAAAAAAATAAAAATATAACAAAAATAACAACAATAAAAAGGCCATATGAGGAAAATCTTGTCATATCAATTTAACAATTATTGGAACTAAAATCCATAGTAGAAATCGATGCTGTAGTATCCCAGTTATAACTTTCCTTTCCATTGAAAAATATATTTCCGTTAGTTAACATATTATACGACTTTTCTTAAAGTTTCATAATATGTTTTAACAATTAAAAAAATGTTACGTAATAAAATACCAATTAGGACTGATTAATCGGTGAAGTAGTTTTCAAATATTAATTATTGTTCTATTTATTAGGAGGACAACGCATTCTCCAAATATTTTTAATATTTCACCAATAACATACTTTTTATAACCGCTAAAGTTGTAAAACCTGATTTAGTGTTCTAATAATAATTCAATTTGTGTTAGGACTTTTAAAACATAGAATGTTTCGCCATAGTGAGAGTATGTGTATAGTACAACTGACGCAGTGCTGACAATTTTTTACGATGATTTCCACCTTTCATGGTAAAATAAGTGTGATCAATATTATGTTGTAAATTTATGCGATCGACGGCCATGTTTACGACTGGCGTTTTAACGTTTTTAAACAATTTTTTTTTATTATCTTTGAAAATAGTTATTCTTTATTGGTTGTATCTTGGTTTTCTATCTATTTTGTATGTTCCCTTACAAAGGCAAAAGGACAATTTCATTGTGAATGACCTGCTTATATATATACTCTTTTAAATTTTTGAAAACTAATTAGGTCATCTAATACGCAGAAAAGAACGTAAGCTAATAAAATAATATTTATTCTACGGAAAAGAACAAGTAGTTTTAAAAGGTTGCATATTTTACAATATCTTCTAAATTTATTTCTAATACCTTTATAAAAGTTTTAGGGACCTATATCCTTAACTAGATAAATAACCAAGACTCTCCTTCACGTAGTTTTTTTTAGATCCCTCTCATTCATTTTCTTATTAGGCCACTCTTGACAAACACTTGATCCCTTAACATAGTGGCACTAATAAAGTAGTATAGGGTTACGACTTTATCTTCTTATAATATCTTATTTGCTATATTTGAGAGAGAAAATTTTACTCTAAGAGCATTGTTTGTTCTGATTTTATTTTATTTATTATTATTTTTATTATTATTATTATTATTATTATTATTATTATGATTTTTAGCATTGAATTTCTTTTGTTTTCCACTTCTAGATAATATAATTGATAAATACCATTTATTCGACTAAAAAGTAGCACACAAAATAAACCAGATCATTAACAGATGTACTAATTTATAGAGTGGAGCCACACGATGATCAATCAAACCAAATAACTCACCAGCTCCAAAGTTCTCATGTCTGCCAAAAATACATAACAACAAAACACCTGTAAGATCATTAATCAATTACAAGTCTACAATATAGCACAAAGTAGCCAAGAAATTGGAACAATTAATCAAACAGAATGTCATAATAGAAAACAACAATAATTAATAGAAAAATAACACAGAATTCATAAATAAAATTGCAAATACATTCACATTACAAAATTGGATCTTTGAATAATGTATAATTATACACAAATGTTCCAATATTAGTAACATAAAGATCGTGAGAGAAAAGCTCACTAAAACGCACACAAACAAACCACCTAGATATTAAGGAGTTCAACATTCTATACACAGGAATATGGTTTATCAACGGTTTCACCCGTTTCTGGACTGTTCAACATAAACACAACATCGTCTACTATGGAGGTTATGTTCATGATATTTCATTGTTTTCAATCGGACAGATTGAGAACCTGAAATATTACATGAATGGTAATAATCTCAAATTTCAATTCACGGATGAATCTAAAACCAACAAGTAACCAAATTTAATTAATTTAAAAGTAAAAAGGACCACAGACCAATTTGAGTACAGTATATCTCGTAAATCGACCACAACAGATATCACTATACACGCTAAATCTTAACATCAATATAACCAAAAAGTTCAAGCCTATACCACTCTTGTGCACAGACTTTTCACTGTCCCTGTAAATAACGAATACTACAATGACGAGTTAAACTTATATCTAAAACCAACAGATAAAGAAACACAATAGTTCACTAATTGTTTGACAGGCATAAAAATAAGAAAATAAAGGCAAATCAAATAAATAACAACTACCGCAAAAACAAATATATCTCCAAAGAATAGACCAATTTAAAATCCATAGTTTTAAAAACACATTTAAGAAACCACAGATCCTTCCGAACCACTTACGATATTTATAAAGCACTTCAGTATAAGGTACAAACTCTAATCGATAAAAAATCGGGAGTATACAAAATCGAATTAAGAGATTGCAAAAAATAACTATAGTTGTAATAAATCATCCTATACACGTCCGAATTGTAATATAAACTCCTTTGATTCAACTGTGGAAGGCCTACACACATGTGTGAATATCAGGTTAATGAACTCTACAGAAGAGTATGAAATATCTAAAGCGTTAAAAATATGAAAGAGAATATATTTTAAAGGACAACCTATCATTCAATTCACATTAAATATAAGACACTTGTATGAACTACCCAAATAAGATAAGGAATAATAAAATTAAACAGCTCATCTCAACATTTTTTCATAGTCTGTGATCAGCCATGACAATGTGCATATCAGTGTTATTACAACATGTGAAATTATTCTGATATTATTATGTATACTTTGTTATAATGTTCGAAGATCTCTTCAGAGTGACTAACTACGGTCAGTGATGTAGCTACGGCTCCGAAACATGGCGAATCACAACTAAGAAATCACGTGACAGATCATAATATAATGTAATTAAATGTTATAAGTAATTTTAAACCGTGACTTAGATAACACACAGTGCTAATTACATTATATTTAACTTTTATCGATCTTTGAACAATTAGATAATTGTTAATTACGGTGTACAGAGAGTAACAAGATCTACTCTTCTATTCATTATATGATAATCATTGTCATCATTTTTACATATAATATGACAAATAAAACTAAAATACTTATTATTTTAACTTATTTCATGATTTAAATTAAAATCATAGATAAAATAGGGTTATAAGTTGTAATTAAGTTGGTTCGTTTCTCAATTTTCTTGTAAATAAATGCTAGAATGATAACTACAAGTTTTTGGTAATAAGTGATTTGTTGTCCATTTTATTGATATAGTCAATTCTGACATTTTTCATCAGTAGTGAGTGTAATAAATGATTGTAAATCTCGAATATACTATATCAATAATCTCCAGCATTGTTCTTTAAAACATAATTTTAAGAAACCTCTATAATTGTATTATTGGATTTGTTTGTTCTTGTTATCATTGTAAATAATTCACCGTTGTTATTAAGTGTTCAATAAAAATAGCCTTTTTATTTAATGAAATGAATTTGTATTCAAAGCCATGCTTGGAACCAACACTGTGAACGTAGGTCTACGTTATTATTTCCAGGAGGGTTATGTTAGGTTATTGTGTGATATAAAAAATTTTGTGAATGTTATATCCATATTGTATCAGGACAAACACTTCACAAGATATAGTACACGACTTTAAGTATCATTAATAATCGCATACATGTAAGTAGTACAAGAAAAGTTATGTATGATACGGTTAAGACAATGAAGGTCAATGGTTTTTACAGATATATTTATTGAGGTCCCCTGAATCTAAAAACGTCGTTTTCAGTATGATGTTTTTAGTAGATGTCTGTTGTCGCGTCAATGCAATATTCTACAGGCCAAACGCGTAAACATTAACATAATGAAATTTGGTTTCAATTAAAATATTAGTCATATTTCGTGAAATTACTTTTATTTTTTATTAAATTAACCAATTTACGATTTTTTCAAAAGAGGCCATTAAAATTTTGATAAAATATTGCTCAACTACAGCCTTTGAGGATAAAAATAAAACATATTGGCCAAAATCTCGGAAGAAAAGTGTTTCGTTAGTTATCAGCAAAACAAAACTTATAAAATAAATAACAATGTAGTGACAATTATTATTATTCTGTTATAAATTAACGAAACATTGTTCTTTATTTGATAAGTTTGGTTTTGCTGATAACTCACAAAACACTTTTCTGCCGAGATGGTGACCAATGTGTTTTATTTTTATCCTCAAAGGCAATATTTTATCAGTACGATTTATACAGACTACGTTATTATTGAATAAGTTGAGAATGATTTCAAAAAAGCGTCGATGTATCATTTCACATTTCAACAGACAACTAAGGAACTGAACGTATTGGTTGACTTTATTATGATTTTCGATCTATGGGTGTTAGAAGTTTTGCATAGTTTTTGCATTGTTAACTAGATGGAGTAGCTCTTATTAACACATTTTCCTAATATTTTGTTTTACTAAATAAAAATAACACCAGAGTATGTTGTTTTTATTAAATCAGAGTATGACTCATCGTACACAAATAATATATCTGTTTGTGGCCACATTATAAGGTTTTACTTGTCCAGCTGCAGGTATGGTAGTCACAGATGTACTCACACAAACCACATTTGTGTACGATGTGTACGTACTGTGTAGGCCTACTGTGTACGCCGAAAGTGATTCGGTAAAACAGCGCTGTAGCCATAACTAATACGGACTAAGGACAACGTCTAAGGCCTAAGGTAATTAACTATATTATATTATAAACAGTCCAAGGCAACACATTATACTTTATAAAATTGAATACTTGATTTATTTTTTATAGAAAGCATAAGCCATACAAAAGCAGTACTTGTAAAACGAACATAGATGAACTTTTTATTTTAAATGCTACTTAATTAAATATCTTTTATGGGAAAGTAAAATGATAGAATTATTTAAATTTTCTTTGATGTTGCGTGTTAGGTATAAACAACACAGTGACCTCAACTTTTCGTTGTTTTTCTACATTTTATTTCTATGACTTTATAATTACTTATCACTTGAGAAGAGGTACCATATAAAATGTTTGAATATTGTTGTTAGGCATTTATTTCAGAACTTTATATTTAAGTACTAATTTAGCTTACTTGGTAGAGTTGCAGATGGTGATTTAGAGATTAGGTCTGTACCAGTGCTGTAACATCGAAGATTGTAAGGTATGGTTAAGTTTTAGTAAATGGTTGGGAAATGTGGACGAGGACTTACGAACAATATGTGTTCGAAGGTGGAGTCGCAAGGCGGAGGTAGAAGAGAGTAGAATAGCGTTATGGTAGAGGCTAGGATCCTACAAGATCTGTAGCACAGATAATTGATAGGTTAAGGTAGATTGGGTGATTGGATGGTTGGGCGACAGTGAGGATGATTCAGAAGAATAGGTGTCCGAGGTATAAATGTGTGGCATAGGATAGAAGAGAGGCGAGGCGATAGAGGCTTGAGTTAGACAGGCACTGTAACAGTGATAACGATGAAGATGAATTATTTTAACGGAATACTTGTTGGAAACATTTTTCATATCTATTTAAAATAGTTTTAAAACTTAATTATTTAAAATAAAGTATAATAATAATGTCCACAATATTAAATAAAACCGTTAAAATATTGAAACCTAAATATTTCAGATTTGTGTCTGATAATGATATTTTTACTAAGGATAAAAATTACCTATATAATGTTAAAAACTTCCCTATCTTTTCCCTCCCTACAATTTCTTTAACAAAAATCACTTTATTTAATAATACTGATTCTAGTTTAAATAATGTCTTCATTGTAAAAGCTGTTTTTTAGTTAAATAGCTATCCATAGACGATGCTTGATGTTGCAACGGAAATAAAAAATAAAAGAATACAATATTTTAAAAACTATTTTTAAAGTAATGAAAAAACAATAATTTACATAAAGGTTTCAATTCAACATTTTAGTTCGCTATTTAAACTTGAAAAAGAGATTTAGAAAATTGTATGAGTTACAAATCTCTTATTTTATTGAACATAATTTAAATTAGTATTTCAATAACATTGGTTATTAGTTTATTAAATACAGATCTTACAAAAATCTATATTGAACAGTTACACTCCCTATTTCAATATCATACATAATTGATTTGTCATATTCAATAGTTATTATTCTTCTTTAGAACTTTGAATAGATCATAAATAAAGAGTCTACAACTCAGATTAATCAGTTAATTTATTATTTGATGTGACATTTTGTGATTACAACATTACTAAAATAATTTTAATACTTTTACTACTTATGCACCAAAAGACAATTTAGGGGTAGGATATACCGAAAGTTGAAATGATCATCGTGACGCGTACACAAACAGGGGCACAACACCACTTTCTTGGGGTTCTGCACTGAGTTAGTTTTGTTCCCTATACGGCCACACACAATATGGACGAGATTTTCCTATATATTCCCTGTTTTATTGGCTAATAGTGATCAGAGAGAGGGAATAATATGACTTGGAATAAGTCACGTAGACTATCGGATAATTGCTCAATCCTTTTATTATCAAAATAACACAAGATGTTATAGCTTCTTTTTAGACAGCGTCCTGCTATAATGTTACAACATAATTTATTTTCAAAACAACTCGTCTTATATTTAACTTTATATTCTTATTCTGAGTTGGAATTAAATTTCAGAGTATAAAGTTACACTACAATATTTTGCTTTAGCATAAAAAAAGTAATTAAAAAAATAAAAACTACTACAATATCAACGAAAAAAATATATTCATTTTATTCTTATACATATATTATATATTTATAATATTATTGCCATTTTTTTTGTATTAACGTATAAATGATATATTTTAAAATGTTGTGTAAATAATTTAACGATTTTTTTTCAAAACTACTGTATATGGATAACGTGGTATTGCAGAAGCATCGGTTTTGCAAGTTTACCAACAAATTAAAAAAAAATAAAAAATTTAAGTATCAGGCCGTAAATATGTCACGAATTAGTTAGTTACATTTAACGTGACTAACTAAAAAAAATTATCAGATAATTCCATAAAAGAAGCAAATATTCATTGATACGTTAAAGAAATTGGTTTTAATGTTGTCATAAAAATTAAATATTAAGAATCTTTTAAAGGTGGTTAAAAATAATATTTGGAGTTTTCATAGAATTATGCCATTGAGTTCATGAAAGTCCACAAATTTGTAACCTATTGTTCTTCCGTAGAGAGTTTCCAATTTAAATTTAATTGCTTTATTTGTTAGGTCGTTGTATTTTATACATATCTTTCATTTTTTGATACCTATAATTTTTGGGTGGCTGACAAAATGGTACACATATTAAGTAATTTAGAACTAGTGGAATTTTTCCAACTTTTCCCCAATAGACGTAAACACATATTTAAAATACATATTTTAAACACTTTATAATAATATTTTTGGATCATTTAAGTACGGGTTTTTAACATCTTATTTCAAAAATGGTTTTAAAATGTTTGATGTCGTATAAAAAAGATGGAAATTTCCACTTATTTACAGGTATTCTCTTTATGTTAATTTTAAATATTATTGTATTATTTCTTTTTCAAAAGCTTTATTTGGGTGATTCATTGTTTAGATCAACATTTTTATTTTACATTAAAATGAATCGCTTTCTTTTTATCACGTGGAGGTTGTTAAACATTGTTTGCAGATATCATTGTTCACATGTTGGCAAACCCTAAGGGAAATTCAATTGCAGATTGGTCGGCTTTCAATATGTCACTGTTGACTTGGAACTGATGTGAATTGACATTACTAATTATGAATTTATAGCTTATACATTCATGGTGTGTGATTAAGTAACCCTTTCTTATTATAAATTTATTCTGATGGTACATTCACAATTATCATTTCCAAAGAGTTATTTATTTTAAAATTGTAAAATGCTCTTACAATTTGTTATTTGGATCACCTACTTAAACCTTTTCAATCACTTTTAAAACATATGGAAAGAAAATATTATCGTTATTATATACTTGGCTACTATAATGTAAATTAATCGAGTAAAAATCGTTCATGTAATCTTATTATCTACGAACTTATTCTTGACGTGTGTCAGAACTCTTATCCATCATCATATTTCATCATCAATACTAAACTATATGAAAATAGCTATATACATTAATAACTGCTCAACATAAAAAAGACACACATATTGATTATATAATCAATATAATATCACAGATTATACTTACCTTATATAAGAAGTAAGTAAGGATAACACAGTACAACTGGAATCATCGCTTTCACGCGTTGCATAAACAAGAAATGTTTTCAATGAGTAAATATTTCAGAAACTTACGAACAAAGAAGATGGAGTAAATACAACCGTATTTACTACCAAATAAAAGTTAATTGTATCTTTCAAACATTTTCTGAAAAATATTCTTTAATAGAAATAAATACACTGTAAATCTAAAGAGTGGATATTTTTGACAGTTTCGAGTATTTCATTAAGTTTTATGGTATATATATATATATATATATATATATATATATATATATATATATATTTTTTACCAACATAATAATTTGTTTAAGTAATTTCTTAAATTCAAAAAAGAATATAAATTAAAATGTCAACGCTGAACTTATCTGAAAGTAATTTTCATCATGATGTTTGACTTCATAAAGATAATGTTACAAACGTTTTTAACGTTTTTAAAAAGTGTTAGTTTAGCATCATAATTTATTAATTTCTCTAACAGCAAAGAAAAATTATATGATGAGGCGACAAATCGACATTGAATATTTTGTCTTTTTCCAAAAAATACTAAAACTAAGTTGTTTGGGTTAATAAAAAGGTATTAAAAATACAGCATCTATAAGCATGATCATAAATATCATGAGTATTAATAAAAAGCTATCAATATAACCAGATTAGAATTTCGCAATATATTTTTAGCGGTAACTTGTTTTAATTATATAGCATCAGATTTAGACTGCAATCATAAAAAATATATTCCAGATAATAAACAGAGGTAACTTGAAGAATATTCATATCAAAATATTCTTTAAATAAATGTATCAAACTTGAAAACTTGGTGATTGACAATTTTCAATATCCACTAATAATTTACACAGATGAGTATCTGTAACTATTAAAATTATAAAATCTTTACAACCGAAATCTGCAGAATAAAATAATAAAGATGATCATAGTTTCTAAAATTAATAACCTAAATCTAAGTCTATATGTATATTGTAAATTCACTACAATCCACCCCATTTTTTACCCACAAATTAACCATCTTGGTAATTTTTCAAAATATTATCCTATTAAAAGAACATATTTTAAGAATTTTATTAGTTTGTTATTTTGAAACTAAGGTGTACTGTAATATAGATAGCCAAGGCATGTGAATCCAATACTTAACCCTGATATTCAACTGCAACGTAAAAACAATTTGTGAGAAATAATTTCAAAATAAAAATGATATAATTGTGTAAACTCATTTATTCACATTCCATTTATTAATTATTTATAAGCTCAACTAAGTGGAATGATTTTTAATAATTGTGTTAAAATGGTTTATTTTGGAAGTTGTAATTAAAACGGGTTTTTATTTATCACTTAATAAATAAGCGAAGTTCTAATAAGTAGTGATGCCTTTAAAATAGCTACTCCTACTTAAAATCAACTTCACCTTCTCAATAGGGTGTTTCCTTTTCCACAAACAAGAGTCTGACGATAAAGTATATGCAATATAACTTCAGTATGAGCACGAACCAAATACATTTTCTTTTTCCTAGTAATCCGAAGCGTATCTGGAACCTACAACCGACAACCCACAGTAGAAGACTCGAGTACAATAGGTTAATCTCCCCCTAACAATTAACCGATTTATAAAACATTCTTGGATGGTATGCGGACGTCAACATTGTATTGATCTTTAAAAGGAAACACTTCAAAATTTCGCACTCTATAAAACTATCGATATTCGTGCAAATTACGACAAAGATTGGTAACAGTGTCTCATTATATTTGAATATTTTAATAAGGGCAGAAATTATTTATATATATGTTTTCCTATATCGATGCGAAATCTGAAAAAAATAATAGATGTGTCTGAATTTTATCAACCGTTTCCTACAAATTAATTTTAAATCAATTCGGTCAACGAATGTCACAAACAAAAGAATTTTGACTGCCAGCAAAGCAAAAGACAATGATAGATTAACAGATACTGTGAGTAGATACTCTCATCAAATCTACACTTTCATCATTACCTTTCTCTATCACCGTAGATCCTTAAAAAACCTATGTCTATTAAGAATTATTTTTCCGCTTGTCTCTCTTTCGTTTATCAAAAATAAATTAGAACTGCATAACGGATCGGGTTGTCAAAACCAAATTTTGTAGAAACAAATGTTATAATTTTATTTCCACGATAACAGAATATTTTACATTATACCATTACAAAATATCGTTAATTAAAAACTCATGTTGTATATTATATATCACAAATAATTTAGCTGTTTCAATATTGAATAGGGTGTTATATTTACACATGTTATATTTTGAAGGGTAGTCAAGTTATTGTTAAAATACTATATACAAGAAATGAATTCTTGGTAATTGAATAGAACACTATATATTTTCTATGTCTTTAACCGCTTAGCTGTCTAGTTTTAAATCAGTATTCAAGTGCTTTAATTAAAAGTTGAGAAACGAATAAAAGCTCTCATAAGTTTGTAATAAAAGTGTAATTTGGAACTATTGGGTAAAAGTTATAAATTTTTGATACAATGGACGCTAATAACAATTTAGCAAATTTTAAATAGAAAGTTAACCCCATAATATTTAGCAAACTGTATTAACTATT
The DNA here is from genome assembly GCA_963513935.1 of Aphrophora alni. Lineage (NCBI taxonomy): Eukaryota > Metazoa > Arthropoda > Insecta > Hemiptera > Aphrophoridae > Aphrophora > Aphrophora alni. Next base: position 43,970,268 of record OY740774.1, read on the forward strand.
TGTCAATCCGTTTTGTAGATTTATTCAAATGTAAATAAAAGGGAGACAAATCATGTGTGTGGACATATTTTTATAGAAGTTATTTTTTTAGTTAAATATTCAAAATCGACAGCCGAATTTTGGCACACTGATCGTGAGACGCACAATGAATATGGTTATAAAATTTGAAATAAATTATCCCTCTGGGGTTTAGTTACGAGTGTCGCAATACCTAGATATTCAAGGTTTATCTACACGATTCTTTATCTCGACAGGGTTAGTTGTCGATCGTTCAACTTTTTAATATTTGGTCTCTCTTGTTCAACGCTTGCTCACTTCCGACCCTGTCTCTATTTGAGTATTAGAGTTCTAGTGGTTTCTTTTCTTAGACTATATGTTATCATTTCGCATAAACGGTTCGTTTTGTGTTCAAGAAAAGTTGTTGCACTGCTTGTTTTAAGGTGGTGGAAATCGTGATGATTTTACTAATTAAAATAAACACAAGATCTCACAAAAATTACGTTTAAATAACCAAACGTGTTTCAAAGAAAAAGTCGCCATCCTCATTAATACATGAGCTACAATAACTAAACTATAACTGATTATATTACTATAAACTACTACTTCTTCTATTATTATGATAATCTGTAGTTTTACAAACACGCATAAAATTTGTGTGCATTCTTCTATCACACTCTTAGCAGAAGTTATTGGAATGGTAGAATGATGTACTCAATATAGGCTAATTGTTATTATTATCTTGTTATGTGTAAGTTTAGTGAATTTAAAGACTATATAATTGTTATTAGATAACATACGTACCGAAAATTGAAGTTAGTAAGTTTTTAATGTAGGTCTAAGGAAAATCATGACTGTTTTGTTATTTGTGTTAACCATAGGATTTGGTGGGAAAAACTTAACTTTTATATTTGTAACTTTTGGCGGAAATGAAGAACAAAATTAAGCACACGTAATCCTACAAAATTGTAAACCCCCCCCCCCCGTATTTAACTGAATAAAAGGAATTTGTTTATTTGATGAATTAACGTTACTCAATTTATTACTCTGGTTCATACGAGAAAGTTAGTAAAACTAAATTCACATACAATTTTACACGAAGCCTTGTTTTATTTGTTTCCATCAACATAAAAACATAAACAGTTTTATAAGTACTTATGATATAATAACAAGTTCCATCTTTTAGGTGAAAGATGTAAATTTTGTATTCACTGAGCGTAGTGTCTGAATATTGCAGAAGAGATAAACATAATAAATACGGAAACTTTATTGTCTTCGTAACAAAATAAACAATTTTACGAGAGTTCTTGTGGTACTTAACCACCCATCATGCAAGATTACTGATCCTCGTTAACAGTGGAAATAATTCAGTTATGTCTGTGTTTGTGGACACCATGTTGTATTAAACGACTTCATTATTTATTTAGTGCTTGGCCACATTTCCTGTAAAACGGTTTTATTGTTTAACTTATTATTGAAAAAAGAAAGTATTGATATTAAAATATGATTTTTCTTGATGTGATTTAATGCTTAATCGTAATAATTATTGTTGGGTTAACACTAATTTAATATTGAGACAGACACATAGCTGTTAGAAATATTGATTTACGAATAGATTATTTGTTGATTTTTCATCATTTGTTTGTTCATCAAAAATTAACAGTCATTAGGAGAGCAGGAAATCACAACAGTTAAAATGTTATAAATCTAGAACATAAGAAACACGAAGACTAAAACATAACCAAATTTTTATGGCTAGAGCTATATTAGAAACTAAGTGGAAACTAGAATTATTTAACTATAGCATGAAACAGCAAATTATTTAAAATAATATTATCCTAGAAAGCAACCACAACTTGCACTAGTGAAATAAAAAAATGGTGGTTGCATGCCATTGCAGTGGTTACCTAACTTTTTTACCACGATAAAAACCTTTAACAATAAAAATATTAACAGTTAACCGCGTGTCCTTACAATCACTCCCTCAGGATATTCAACAGAAGAATGCCTGTTAGTTTATTGTAGCATATATTAGTGTAGGTTTCAAAGTCAGTAAAAATGTAGTGTGCAATTGGATTGCTATGAAAAGCAAGCGGATTTAGTCACTAATTTCCACCGTTTAACCGAGACTTTGGTTCATTTATTAAATTTATAGTTTTAGTTTTAATTTCTGACACTGTGCAAGGTTACGAGGCTATATTGACATTTTTCTCATTCCCTATATTATAGGTTTAACATTCAATGAAATAGGTTAAATTAAATTCTTAAAATTACATAAATTAGTTTTTAAATAATAAATTATGGAAATGGTCCTCCAAAATTGTATAAATATTATGAAACATCCATCACTGTTAAATATATAATATGAATACTTCTTGGTTGAAATACATTATTGATGAAAACTACAGATTTAAAGTTTAAAATATAGTAAAAGAATTGCCCAAAAATAAAAGACATATTTATTATTTTTAGTAAATTCTTATTTTTACAAATTTGCATAAATTTAATTTCCTATTGAAATACGAAACAGAGATAAATTACAAACAAAAGCCAATTAGGTACAATGAAAATTTCAAACAATGAACTATAAATGTTTGTAATCAAATTCTATGGAACGAATGAAACAAATAGAAGGTAAACAGAGAGATGAATTTCTAAATAAAATTGCTTCTCTTTTTTCTTTGCACAAATTTGCAGAAATAGTTTTTTACGGAAAAAAAAATAACGGCAGGAGATAATCCTAACTCTGGTGTTAGAAAAATAATGAAAGACGAACATTGAAGTTGCATAATGAACTTCAACAATATAAGGAATGTCTATAATAGATGGGGTTGATTATATCTTTAAAAAATAAAATTATCCCCTTGTAATATTTAAACATTTTAACCTTGTATTGGAATAATTGCTTTAATTAATTAAATACTCTTCCTGTACATGTACTACCTTCAATTATTCTATAAAATTGATCAAATTATTATAATTCTGAGAGCACAACGAACAAAAAGGTTTTGAGCGACTACATGAACAATTAACACTGGTAACATCCTTAATGTAAAATCCGATATTGATGTAAAATAATATTTATCTCTAAAAGTCTAATTTAATAGTAAAATATAATTTAATTTATCGTCAATTTTACAATAATTGTCATCAGTTCTCCTAGTTTAAGACTACAGCTGATAACTTATGAAGTACACTGAAGTACAAAGTTAAAACAATAAATTAAAATTACATTATTGCTGTTTTGCTTTTTTACCTTTTAAACAGTTTACACAACTTTAACAAAGCAATGGAGAGCTGTCATTACACCTTTTTCTCAAACATTTCAACTAACCGATCGAATCAATAAGATTTTTATAAATACGTAAAACTTTAACTTCACCGATGGGTGCTGGGAACTCCATTCCCTTCACCGTAGTCAAAATAACCTTTCTCCGATATTCATTACATATAGACAATATAGAGAAAAAGAAAAAATCTATTGAATTATCCAATAAAATCAGGGCGGGAAGATAAGAAGGATCTAGGAAGAATTAAACCTAATAGGAAAGATGAAAGAGACTACATGAAGAAATGTGTAGATCTAGCTTTAAATGTCGGGACAAACATATTCACTACTAGTAAGTAACTTAAAGTTGTGGTTTTTTTTAAAATCATTAATTAATTACAAATAGTGAGCAATAAAAAAATATACCTACGTTTAGAATATGATGATAGGCGTCGATACAAAGAAATATATTGTAGTAAATAAACCTATTTAATCACAACTTTAAATTTTTTCGCACATTTTGTTGAATAACTTAATTCAATCTACAAATAAAATGTAATAACTTTTTTCTACAACAAACACTACATATGCAACAAAACGAGGTTTCAGTTATTAGGTACATTATCATTTATGACCTGTACGCAAAACACTTTGTTACATTTAACAATAGAAAAAGTTGACCTGAACAGTGAAACGTCGTTTTGTTGGGGATAAAGTGTTTGTTGTGGATATTTGATTGTTGATGGTTGGAGGTGTCTAAACTAGGCAAATTTATATGTTTAGAAATACGGCCCCTATATTATTAATGAACTTTGAAGAAACTCTGAAAATAAGATATCGAAATTTCATTCCATGTCAATATTTATCTTATTATGGACATTTACAATTATTCTGAATTATAAAAAAGACAAAGCATTAACTATTAACAAATGCTTAATTAGATACAGATTATATATTTTTAACTATATTCCGTTTACATTTAGAAACAAAATAAATAAGCAGAGAAAAAATACATTAAAAATACACAGAAAAAATACACTATTTGTTGAATAATAATTATTAACTCCCCCTTCCTAAGTACAATACTTAATCTCATAACTAAAATCATTTGGATAAAGAAATTAAAATTAATAAACGTTGCAAAATATTGCACGAACCGACTCACTCATCTATCCATAAAAATAATTTAAACTAACCATATTTATTTGTCAGTTTGGTCGTTGCTAATCAAATACTGATAATGAACTGTGTGCACTGGGTTTGGAGGTATTAATTATACAAACAATAAATTACACACCTTATAATACTGTATTACACAAATTATTAATTTCTTACTGTATTTACTACATATTGGATAGGGCAAACACTTGTTTCACTTGTCCAATAAATGCTTTCTCAATATAAATCTGATATTAATAAATTCAAATTTTAATGATGATGCTGACCGTTTGGTTTCTAATTCTTTCCCAAATTAATTATTAAATATACATTATTTACATCCAAATTTGCACAAACCTTTGGGTTATTCTTCATATTTCCCTAACTTATTAACAAAATTGGCAAAGCCTGGTAAATTGGAAGTTATTTAGTATCTTATTGCAACTTCGATTTTTGTTTTAGATCAATAACTTACAAAACGGCAATTGTATAGAGATGTCGACCATTACTGTTTGTTGAGCACAATTAATTGTTAGCGCCGATATTGTGAAAATATTAATTTTGTGATTTTGTTCCTTTTGAGAGGTAACGCATTATTGTTTCCAATCCCCAAATCTCCATCTAGGGTTAAAGCATTATTTCTCAAAAGACACGAAGCTCCTTCATATCTGAATTTTGTAACAGTGATAAAGAAGATCTTTGTGCAGAAACCTTTGCATTGTTGACTAGTTAATCTCTAAACTTGTTTCGTGCAAGCGAACCGACCGTTAAGGGCGTTTTGTCGCAGACATACTAACTCGATTGATGCTTTCGGCAGTTGTGTAAAAGCTAATTCACGATATTTTTTTATATTTTTCAACAATATTTGAAATTTCAAATCTTCAGAAGAAAATATAAAAAGATTTTGAAATCTGAAAATAAAACGAAAAACCGCTATTGGAGAGAGAGAGAGAGAGAGAGAGAGAGAGAGAGAGAGAGAGAGAGAGAGAGAGAGAGAGAGAGAGAGAGAGAGAGAGAGAGAGAGAGAGAGAGAGAGAGAGAGAGAGAGAGAGAGAGAGAGAGAGAGAGAGAGAGAGAGAGAGAGAGAGAGACATTGTCTAGAAAAAACTGCTCCAGTTTTCACCAGGCTATTCTATAGGTGATTACTGTTTAATATAGACTACATAAATCCGGAAATGTTTAGTTTTCGAAATATCCTCCATTTTTTGTACTAAAAACTTAAATCGTTGGAAGTAGATTGAATATTGAGCTCATATAAGATATAAATATTCTCTACGAAATTTTTATACCATTTTACAAGACACCAGAAAGTTCCTTTTTATATTTTAGGAATGGCGGCCATTTATTTTTTTTAATTTCAATTATCTCTAAAACCGCTAACGTTACAAAAACCTTCATGTGTAAAATTTGTTTGAATAATAAACAAAACGTTTTTCTTTTCTTTTTTTTTGTACCTCTGAGTTATCAGCTAAAAACTAAAAACATAAATTCCTGGTAGTTATATATAAACAAATTATAGCAGTGCTGTTTATAAACAAACTAAAGGATCTGTTTAGTACACATGCATCACATGCACATCCTCATAAATTTCCACACTTTTGTAAAACTCCAGGCATTTGCCAAATACTCTCAATACCATCCTCAATGTGTTGTCTTAGAATGAATTGAAGCTGAGAGAGATGAATACACTATACTCCTGAAGTGTCCTCACAGAAAGTAATCAAGGGATTATGGTGGATATACAATGAACGTTCAATATCATAACAATTAGAATATAAATAGGGGTATAAATATGTAAAAAAAAAATGATAGATTGGTATTGTATTACATTCTAGACTAATAGTGGAATAAAATTATTATTATTATATTATTTAACTTCATAAAAATGAATTACATCATCATATTTATAACATTTTGAATCATAATGATTACTTGTAATCGCAATGATCTTAAATCTAAATATGTAACACACAATAACAGACGAAAATCTCTCTCTCTCTCTCTCTCTCTCTCTCTCTCTCTCTCTCTCTCTCTCTCTCTCTCTCTCTCTCTCTCTCTCTCTCTCTCTCTCTCTCTCTCTCTCTCTCTCTCTCTCTCTCTCTCTCTCTCTCTCTCTCTCTCTCTCTCTCTCTCTCTCTCTCTCTCTCTCTCTCTCTCTCTCTCTCTCTCTCTCTCTCTCTCTCTCTCTCTCTCTCTCTCTCTCTCTCTCTCTCTCTCAAAATATCTGTTTTGATGTTCAATAAGTAAATAAAGTGGATTTGTGAATGATGACTAACATAATCTTCAATATCTAAGATGGGGCTCATGGTTTATTTTTACCTGTTTTGTGACAACTACCAAATCATATTTGGCCCACAAAAGTGTTTTTTTTTCTTTTGGTATTACGATTGTTATCGGATGTATTCGATTGTTTGCATCTTATATTTCCTTATACTAGCAAAATCTAAACTTCCTGTTGCTAAATTAGCATAACCGGTTGTGACAAAGATGTGCTATAGTAAAATTTAGTAGTTAGTCATTAATATATATTAAGGTAAGCATCAGACAAGACCTGATTATATTGCATTTATGTAACAAGTACGTAGGGTGGTGTAATCCTGCCCAAAATGGACGCTTGAAACAAATGACGAATATTAATTCCCGGAAGTCATTTATTTTGTATGAAATCCAAAGCCATTTTTCCCTTGATAATAAAGTGGAGAGGCAGAGTTAAAGATATTAATTGCGTTTTGAAATATAAATTTCACTAACTGAAGGTTGAGCTATGTTAATCGGTTTCTCTACATTCCCCCCAATTTTGTTCTTTCGATTACGTTATTTTATATCTGTTAGATATTTTTTTACACGCTTCTCTCTTGTTCTCTTTATTGTGTCATTATCTTATTTCACATTGTTTTTTATTATTTTTTATCTATGTCTTTCTTACAGTTATACCTTCTCTCTCTGTCCCATTGTTCATTCTTAAAATCTTTACTTTATACAATAACTTTCTCTTTATTCCTTTCATTTAAACCCTATAATATTTTTTTCCCTTCGGTTTTTCTGTTTTCCTCCCTAACATTGATAAATTTTAAATACCTACCTAAATATTTTTGTGTACTCTTCTTGAATATTTTTATGAACTTCCCTCCTTGTATCTTGTGTATCTCATCTACACATTTACACCAGATCAATCCTTTTTAAGTTAATTTAGTATTTACTTATACAAGTTCTATTAAATGTATTTACTTCATATCTGTTATAGAGCAAACATTTTATTATAATCAATATATGTTCTTGTCATTTTATTATGCATTACGGTAATGGTTTTTGTATGATTAAAATTTGTATTCTTATGTTCATTAATATTATTTGAATTACGTTGGAGTTAAATGACAGAGAGTGCTTGGTAGTTCTAACCGAGCCCACTCCAAAAAAAAATAAAAATTATCTGTCATTATCACTCTATCACTCAACTTTTCATCAATTTTACAATAAACTATTTACAGAAAAACATTACCTTTTATTACACACAATTATGTACGTAAAACAACTCATTATTCTTTGTCCTACATATCACGGTTGTATTAATCATAGTTTTGTTATGATAGTTATAATAATAACCTATCAAGTTAATATAATCAATTATGAAGTATCAATAAATATAAATTTACTGTACACAACGTTAGGTAACAATCATTGAATAATCGACAATTATTTTATAAAAAATATTATTTTAACAAAATAAAATATTAATGTTGTATTTGTTATTTAACCCTACAGAGGTCGTACATAAATCTGTACACATTTTGTCGTATGGCGTCAAAATGACTGCTGTGTTTTTTGCAGGCTATATAATTTAAAACAACAATAAATAACAATGTAAACGATATATTTTTCAGTTTTAATCGTATTTCATTGTTTACGATTTCAAAATCCTTACGAATCACAGGTATAAACTATATTCATAATATTTAATACATAGATGAAACATGAATAATATAATAGTTAAAAGGTAAAAAAGATCAAATAAATAATTATAACATACAATTTATGATTGAAACAAATATAGAACTATAGTATCTACCTTTAATTTAAGAATTATAAATAGTAAAATAAATTTAAAATAACTGAAACTAGAAAAAATAACACATTTTAAATTGTAATAAAAAAAATACCTACATACTATTAAATGAATTTCAAGTTTTAAGTTCAAAGTTTTAAGTTTCCACATCATCTGCTTAAAACGATTGTTCGACAACTCTTTTACCAGCGCACTTAAAACAAGTAAACTTAGTATGATAAAATACCGGCAGAGAGAGCATCTTGTACATTTTCCTTTTTTTTTCTTTTTTTTTTAACTTTCCCACAACCATTACAACTTCCAGACCGTGATTCATTGTCCGTCTCTTCTAAAGAATGTCTCACTGGGTGACCAAGAATAGCTTAGATGAGATCTGGAATTATCACTTTTGTATATATTATAGATAATTTCTGTTCATGTGCTCAAGAAAAAAAATCTCTTACTTCTGATTTGATTAACATTCTTCGGATTTTAACAAAGTGACATATATTGTTTCTCAATGTAATAAAACTATTAACTCCTGCAATGTCAACAAGCGAAAACTAAATTCTCAGAGTACATTGGTTTATTTTTCTTTTGTAGAGTAGGCCTGTTACAAGTGGTCTAATATATCAACTCGTTTGTAATGTTTGTAGCTTGTAAGAATTAATTATTGGTTTTAGTTTGTCACCCGTATAATCAATCATCTCATCTGTGTTATGATAAGTTGATAATAAGAACATAACTTTGTTTCTCCTTGGCATCTGTGATAAGTGAAGATGCTTGTTACATGGTGGTGGCTTTATTTACCCATGTAATATTGAAACTGGTTTCTTTGTTATGTTTTTACACAAAGTTTCCATAACATTTATTTGATAATTAATAAATAGTTCTTTCACTAATGGCACCGACAAGAACCAGTCGTCCATTATTAAATGACTCCCCGTGCCAGATACTAGATTAGTGAATCGCAGTAAACATCCCATGGGGAGTTACGGTCCTGCTTATTTTTGTCTAGCATAAGTATAGATATTGCATGTTAAAATTCGAGGGTGTAACAAAGAGCATCTTAATAGCATATTTAGTTTGCTTATTAAGTCATATATTGTTTGAATGAGCAACGCTCTCTGAACGATTCTAACTCTTCGTCCAATGTTATACACTCACTCAGAGCATAGATTTCTCGACATTTACCGACAAATTCTTAAAAAATAATACGGATGAGTTCCAATTTGGCCCGCCCTGTATTTGTCTTCCGGATGTAATATCGTCAAATCTCATTGTGCGCAATAAGAATTTGAAACGATATTGTGACATGTTTGCACACAAAAATCTACACCTTCCCACCTGTAAACCATAGCTAATCCAGGTTCGTATGTTTTGATTTTATGAGACCTGTAAGATATAAAAGGCCAACAATTGCATGCGTTTCGTCTCTGTTAGTCTTTTTGGCACCCTTTTCTCTTTAATAATTCAATTTGTTTATCCTAATCAATATATATTTAAAAACTCAACAAGTATTCTACAAATTCTTTTCGAAAATACAGTTTCCAGGACTCAAATGGAAACTTTACAGATCAAGTAATACATTTGGATATGGTAAACGTACACCCAATCATTCAGCTATAATTTTATTCCGTTGACGTACCCAACCTCTCAATAATGCGAGAATTCCATTTTTACTTTGATTATAGGACCGGTGATGAGCAGGTTGCAGATTCGAAGTATTATTTACATCCACTGTTGATATATCCTTTTCTACACGTTCTGTGAAAACGTCACTTGACGAGTCTTTGCCACTCATTTCATTTCATTTGACCTCTACATGATTAGCATACGACATCTAAATGTTGGTTTCTTCATCTTCCTGATCTATGGCGCCATTAAGAAGTTGCCATCTCAAAAGGACTCTGTGAAGATCGCTAATCTTTATGCTTCCCTCTATTCCTTTTCCATACTGTCAAGTAAACAAATCAGTCTACGGCTTTATTCAAATTCACAATAAAGAAAAGTAATGGAACAAATTATAATAAACTAATGAAAGAGATACTGGTTTTTAAACTACAAATAAAGCTTATTGCTTCAAAAACACCGCACTGTAAATTCACACATTAGGTCGAATGACGTGATAAAGAACTAGCTCCACAAATTTAATTCCGTACTTACTCAACGCAGACTAGACCGATTCAATATTGGCCTGGCGGAAGGAGGGGACCTTGGAGGGGAAATACTTAGACCAACAATGTTTTCACTCACTCCACTACTTGCCATCATAAACAAAATTAATCCTGCGCAATTTTTAACGCCAAGCGACTTCTGTTGGGTTAAAAGGCGCCTACTTCAAGAGTTGTATGAAATTGTCACAATTTAATTCCACTTCTACTCTTTTTATCTTTCATTGAAGGATCATAAAAAAACCTTATCGTTGTTATAGATGTTTGTCAAATTTAAATCCTAAAATATTTTTAATAGAACAGAATAACTGTTCTTTGATTATTATATACATTTAATTTGTTCATTATTTACTTATTCAAAAATTATCAAATGTAAAATTTTTTGAAAATGTATTTAAGTAAACATTAACTTTTCATTTTTATTAAACAAATTTTTTATTTTGTTAAATTGCAATTAAACGTAACTTTCGTAGATATAGTTTATTTCTGTTAGAAAAACAAATAGTTTTGTGGATATTCTTCCACAAGACGACTATTATTATGTTTCAAGTCCAAAATATTGAACAACAGAAAAAAATTCAAAAATGTAAATTATAAAAAAAAATCAAATGTGATTATAAAAAAAAAATCAAATGTGATTATAAAAAAAAAAATAAAATCAAATTTTCAATCTCTGATTGGAATGATTTAAAAAAAGTTTCTCTTTAAATACAAAAGGCTCAAAATAGAAAGGAGAGTTACATTTTATATTTATATGTTTATCGGATATTCTTTAATACCTAAGGAATAATATATTATAGATAGTAGTTACAGTAAATTTATATCAACTTGATCTCCAAAACAAAACAAATTGCCGCAGGAGAATTGGAGTTATTAGTCTTTAACCGAGTCCGTCCAGTGAGACGTACAGCATTGAGAAAATCCCTTTAGAGACATCCCACCAAATCACCTTCTATTCTTCACGTACATAAAGTAAGATAAATTGCTAACAAACCACCTACGTTTGAGAACCTTCAAGAAGGAATTACGTGTTCAGTAATACTAACATTACGTCAAATGACATTTTAACCTAACAAATCACTGATTCTCAATTGAATGGGAGTAAACTTTAATGCATTTTTCTTTTACCTTATAAACAATACTTTTTTACATTAGCTCTCAAAAGGAACAAAATCACAAAATTAATATTTTCACAATATCGGCGCTAACAATTAATTGTGCTCAACAAGCAGTAATGGTTGACATCTCTATACAATTAATTGCCGTTTTGTAAGTTATTGATCTAAAACAAAAATCGAAGTTGCAATAAGATACTAAATAACTTCCAATTTACCAGGCTTTGCCAATTTTGTTAAAAAGTTAGGGAAATATGAAGAATAACCCAAAGGTTTGTGCAAATTTGGATGTAAATAATGTATATTTAATAATTAATTTGGGAAAGAATTAGAAACAAAACAGTCAGCATCACCATTAAAATTTGAATTTATTAATATCAGATTTATATTGAGAAAGCGTTTATTGGACAAGTGAAACAAGTGTTTGCCCTATCCAGTATGTTGTAAATACAGTAAGAAATTAATAATTTGTGTAATACAGTATTAAAAGGTGTGTAATTTATTGTTTGTATAATTAATACCTCCAAACCCAGTGCACACAGTTCATTATCAGTATTTGATTAGCAACGACCAAACTGACAAATAAATATGGTTAGTTTAAATTATTTTTATGGATAGATGAGTGAGTCGGTTCGTGCAATATTTTGCAACGTTTATTAATTTTAATTTCATTATCCAAATTATTTTAGTCATGAGATTAAGTATTGTACTTAGGAAGGGGGAGTTAATTATTATTATTCAACAAATAGTGGGATTCTAAACTAGTGTCTCCTTTAGTTAATGTATTTTTTCTCTGCTTATTTATTTTGTTTCTAAATGTAAACGGAATATAGTTAAAAATATATAATCTGTATCTAATTAAGCATTTGTTAATAGTTAATGCTTTGTCTTTTTTATAATTCAGAATAATTGTAAATGTCCATAATAAGATAAATATTGACATGGAATGAAATTTCGATATCTTATTTTCAGAGTTTCTTCAAAGTTCATTAATAATATAGTGGCCGTATTTCTAAACATATAAATTTGCCTAGTTTAGACACCTCCAACCATCAACAAATATCCACAACAAACACTTTATTCCCAACAAAACGACGTTTACTGTTCAGGTCAACTTTTTCTATTGTTAAATGTAACAAAGTGTTTTGCGTACAGGTCATAAATGATATTGTACCTAGTAACTGAAACCTCGTTTTGTTGCATATGTAGTGTTTGTTGTAGATGGTTACCTTTTATTTGTAGATTGAATTAAGTTATTCAACAAAATGTGCGAAAAAAATTAAAGTTGTGATTAAATAGAATTATTTACTACAATATATTTCTTTGTATCGACGCCTAAACTTAGGTATATTTTTTTATTGCTCACTATTTGTAATTAATGATTTCAAAAAAAAACAACAACTTTAAGTTACTTACTAGTAGTGTATATGTTTGTCCCGACATTTAAAGCTAGATCTACACTTTTATTTATGTAGTCTCTTTCATCTTTCCTATTAGGTTTAATTCTTCCTAGATCCTTCTTATCTTCCCACCCTAATTTTATTGGATAATTCAATAGATTTTTTCTTTTTCTCTATATTGTCTATATGTAATTATATGTAATGAATATCGGAGAAAGGTTATTTTGACAACGGTGAAGGGAATGGAGTTCCCAGCACCCATCGGTGAAGTTAAAGTTTTACGTATTTAAAAAAATCTTATTGATTCGATCGGTTAGTTGAAATGTTTGAGAAAAAGGTGTAATGACAGCTCTCCATTGCTTTGTTAAAGTTGTGTAAACTGTTTAAAAGGTAAAAAAGCAAAACAGCAATAATGTAATTTTAATTTATTGTTTTAACTTTGTACTTCAGTGTACTTCATAAGTTATCAGCTTTAGTCTCAAACTACTAGAACTGATGACAATTATTGTAAAATTGACGATAAATTAAATTATATTTTACTATTAAATTAGACTTTTAGAGATAAATATTATTTTACATCAATATCGGATTTTACATTAAGGATGTTACCAGTGTTAATTGTTCATGTAGTCGCTCAAAACCTTTTTGTTCGTTGTGCTCTCAGAATTATAATAATTTGATCAATTTTAAAAGAATAATTGAAGGTAGTACATGTAGATGAAGAGTATTTAATTAATTCAAGCAATTATTCCAATACAAGGTTAAAATGTTTAAATATTACAAGGGGATAATTTTATTTTTTAAAGATATAATCAACCCCATCCATTATAGACATTCATTATATTGTTGAAGTTCATTATGCAACTTCAATGTTCGTCTTTCATTATTTTTCTAACACCAGAGTTAGGATTATCTCCTGCCGTTATTTTTTTTTCCGTAAAAAACTATTTCTGCAAATTTGTACAAAGAAAAAAGAGAAGCAATTTTATTTAGAAATTCATCTCTCTGTTTACCTTCTATTTGTTTCATTCGTTCCATAGAATTTGACTACAAACATTTATAGTGCATTGTTTGAAATTTTCATTGTACCTAATTGGCTTTTGTTTGTAATTTATCTCTGTTTCGTATTTCAATAGGAAATTAAATTTATGCAAATTTGTAAAAATAAGAATTTACTGAAAATAATAAATGTGTCTTTTATTTTTGGGCAATTCTTTTACTATATTTTAAACTTTAAATCTGTAGTTTTCATCAATAATGTATTTCAAGCAAGAAGTATTCATATTATATAATATTTAACAGTGATGGATGTTTCATAATATTTATAAAATTTTGGAGGACCATTACCATAATTTATTATTTAAAAACTAATGTATGTCATTTTATGAATTTAATTTAACCTATTTCATTGAATGTTAAACTTATAATATAGGGAATGAGAAAAATGTCAATATAGCCTCGTAACATTGCGCAGTGTCAGAAATTAAAACTAAAACTATAAATTTAATAAATGAACCAAAGTCTCGGTTGAACGGTGGAAATTAGTTACTAAATCCGTTTGCTTTTCATAGCAATCCGATTGCACACTACATTTTTACTGACCTTGAAACTTACACTAATATATGCTACAATAAACTAACAGGCATTCTTCTGTTAAATATCCTGAGGGAGTGATTATAAGGACACGCGGTTAACTGTTAATATTTATTGTTAAATGTTTTTATCGTGGTAAAAAAGTTAGGTAACCACTGCAATGGCATGTAACCACCATTTTTTTATTTCACTAGTGCAAGTTGTGGTTGCTTTCTAGGATAATATTATTTTAAATAATTTGCTGTTTCATGCTATAGTTAAATTCTAGTTTCCACTTAGTTTCTAATATAGCACTAGCTATAAAAATTTGGTTATGTTTTAGTCTTCGTGTTTCTTATGTTCTAGATTTATAACATTTTAACTGTTGTGATTTCCTGCTCTCCTAAAGACTGTTAATTTTTGATGAACAAACAAATGATGATTTATCAACAAATAATCTATTCGTAAATCAATATTTCTAACAGCTATGTGTCTGTCTCAATATTAAATTAGACTAGTTGCTTAAACTGTTATTTATAAATATAAAAACTTTTATGAGCAATAAGAGGTAACTCTCTTTTATTAATGCATCTCATCAATTACTTTTAGGAAAATAAAGTTCCAGTTACATATCATTACAGTTCCATTCGATAATTAAACAGTAGGTAATGTGTCTGCGCCATTGCCTTTGTAGATGACAAGAAGAAATGGTTTCAGAAAGGGTATTTTTACTTTATTATAACTAAAATGTAAATCAGTGCGTATAAGGTTTACCAAAACGTTTAACATTAAATTTATTTAGTTAGTTGTTAATTCTACACTTAGTCTGTAGATGGGCACAATAAGCCGATGGTTGACGTGCAGGGAGACCTTCTCGAAGAGGGTCTCCACCCCATCTCTAATCTAATCTAGTCTGTAGATCATCTACTTACAAGAAACCAATAAATTCTTTTATATTTCTAAATTTTATCATATTGATAAATAATTTGTATATAGGTAAATCTGGCATATGTTGTTTAAAAACGTAAGTAAGCCTCCTGGCTTGTAAGGTATATGAACTGGTAACTCAAAATTAGAACATGTGTTAATGATGATCTGGGCGGTTTTTTAAATATTTTATTGGATGAAATACTTACAAAGATTGGAAGGGGACATTAAAAGGTTTTTAATAACATATGATCACAAAGGAAACGATTTTTTTGGGTAATCAGCTGATTATGGAAAGTATCGTTATATGACAGGACCCTGGTGGTTTTGGACCTGTTATTCGACTTAGGAAGGAATAGAAAAAAGAGAGAAGACTTTATAAGTTTGTTATTGGGTAAAGCAAAGCCAATGTAGCAAAACATTTTTTTAATATTACAAATTCTGGAAATATAATAATTTTTTTTTTAAAGAAACAGAAGTGGATTTGTTAAGGTTTTCATAAACATTTAGGCTCAGTTTTTTCATTTAATATATTGCTTCTATAAACTACAAGTATGAAATAACTTCACTAATTATTAGTGAATGAATAAATATTGGACTGTGTTTGGATAAATATATGGATATTTCAGGTATAATTAAGTAAGAAATACCTCTTGCACCAACAGAAAATCTGTTTATAGTTTTTTTTTAAAATTATTATTTATATTTAAATTTTTTGAGTAATAAATTGGGAGCTTTAAAAAAATAACGCCAAAATTATGTAGCTTCTACTTAAAATAAAGTACTTGTCGCTTTTAATACTAATGGAACGATTTTGTTGAAGTCCTGTGAATCTACCATTTTCGAGTGCTGGAATAAGGTAGACAGCATATTAACCTGGTAGTTACATAGATTTTTACGAACTAATAACCTACGAATAATTAAATAATCTTTTAAAAAATCTCGAATAAATAGCTTATTACGAATCTCGATTAATTATGTTTAACTGCTCAATAGCTAATAACTTTGAGACAATTTTGAATTTCCACCTTTTAAACATAAGCAAATCCTATACAAACCTCTTATTGCAGACTTAATTTATAAGTAGAAAATAAATGGTTTATATTTTCACACCATACCGTAGTTGGACGTGACTTATCGATACAGAGGTGCTATATCTTAATTCATCTTTTAATCGTGTTTACGTCCAATAAAATTGCAACTTATAGTTTTTTAATGTTTTTATTTATGTTTAGAAAATAATGAAATTTTGTTTAAGAAATTTATATAGTATACAAAAAAAGAAAACGCAGAATACTGAATAAATATTTGATTCGCTACTTTGCTAAATTAATTTGTTTTTGATATGTTTTAAACTATTACTATTGCATATTATTATCTTTTCTTGGTATGAAAATATTTAGTAATATTTCAAAAATTGTATTTAAAATGTAAGACTCTTTTTTACCGAATCTTACAAGAAATGTTTTGTACAACAAATATTATAATCTCCTCCCTTTCATTGTCTGAAACTGTTGGGTATACAGTCATCGTATTGGAATAAAGCACGTGTCATAAGTGTGTTTCATTGTAACTATCTGTAAATCTCACACAAGTTCTTCTAAATACACCATAATAAAATATTAAAACAAATCTGAAAAAAAGGCAAAGTAAAAATAAACCATGAGAGGATATTTTTACTGAAATTTAATAAATAATAGTTTACTCAGTTAGCATTATTTAAAACAAATAAATAATTGATATTAGTTCAATGGGAATGACTTTTATGTTGATTTTCTTTATTTAAAACTTTTGACGTTTAAAAATTTCGTATATTTATTCCTAAATTTTATTGTAACATTACATTAATTTTAAACTTTTCCATTTCAGAAAATAGAATATGCGTACATCTCACAAAGTTAAAATAAAACATAATTACAATGGAAATGGCAGCAGATTGCTATTGATTCTACTTAATGTTACACTTAAGTGATTGCGTTTTACTTTTAGAGCTGAAAGTTAGAACAAGCATTTTATTTGATTACGCCGAATCAGTCTAAAACAGGTGTGGTTAATATCACTAGTAAGAGTGATATTAGATTCTAGCTTTAGTATCGTGATGTTAAAATCTTCACACCTTAATGTTTATTGGTTAATACTAAATTATTATTGACGACACCTACTTAATGTGGTGGAATCTTTTTCTTTATATAATTTTGACTATGGTCTTCTCTTTCGTTCTTTCCAGTCAAATATGTCTTGACCCACACTTGTTCACTTACTACTCTGACCCTATTAGAATTTTTGAGGGTTAGGTAGGTTAGGTTAGGTTAGGTTCTCCAACTTAAAATTTATCTTCTCAAAATGATTAGTAAATTATCTGATTAATGTACCTATAATCCAAGAGGTTAAATGGATGCACAGAATCCGTCAGTGAGGATTAGCCTCATTGCTATTAAAAAAAAAAAAAACTTTTATTCGATTAGGTATTTTCGTAGTAAGAAACATTTTTTTACTTATCTTTTTAAGACGATTATTATTTCTATAGACTTTCTCCATTAAATAAAATTAAGAATTCAATTATCGTAATGATCTATAATTATGGCACTAGATTATCTTACTTAAAAAGTTTGAGCAAAAAGTCGTAATCAATAGCAAATACAACTCCCGTCGTTACCACAACGGGAGAACGCTTCTACAAGACTATTCTTTAAAAAGTAAGTCATCTTCAATTTCAATTACTAGAAATTTGGTTAGTTTTCGATTAAAACGTAGGAGGAGGTTCTAGAAAATGAAATATCGTTTAGTTGTTGTTGATCACTATAAAGTAGTCCCATGGTAATAAATATTTCACTGTATATCTTACTAGTAAAATAAGTTACTATATCAAGTGAAAGTTGATTTTTAAACATAATATATTCTTTGATAAGTATTTATAACAATCGTTTTAATAATATTAATAGGCGTAGCGTCTTTTAGAAAATGTTTTATAACTTGGTTCATATGTATTAAAATAATTCCAAATAAAGACAAGACGAATGCTTCTAGTTTTCTATCTTACGATTGATGTTTAGCAATTTAAGTCCACATAACTTGTGACATGAAAATCCAACCACCAGACCTAATATATAACATTGTTTTATTATAGTATACTATTTATATCCAAAATAATGAAACAATTTAAGATTATCAAACAAAAAATTATTATTTCCAGTCTACCAGAAATTTAAAAGCACGGCAAGTCAAGGTAGACGAAGGGTTAGAATTTTATAACAATATCGCAGCAATTTTCTATATCAGTAGTCTGTGAATTTACCAATTTTGTTTAGTAATATTCACACATTGTTAAATATATAGATTTTTTTTTTTAAATTTTGTAGTTAATTAAATTGAAATCGTAAATAACAAAAGTGTTTAGTGAAAATAATCATAACTTGACATACCATATTGTTTTTCTCGCCTTTAATACTGTTGTAATTACACATATTTTATTTGATTCGTAAAAGTTTTGTTTTATAAATATTGCAACTAATAGCACCACAGAAACATGTTATAACTAAAGAGGTTTATCTAATATTGTCAAGCAGTAAGTTTATTTTTATTAACCTTTAAAATATATTTGACCACAATAGTGAATGTAACTGGGTACACGCAGTAGTTTCACAAACAGGAAAAATACAACATCACATTGAGTTTATTTATACTGGTGATAATAAACATCTCACACGTTACACAAATATTATGTTACTTAGTATATTAAATAGTATAATAAATGACTGAGCCTTTAATAAGTATAATATTTTTATAATTGAGAAGGAAGTCATCTTTTCTCTTGAAGATTAAATCAAAATATTATCAAGGATAGAGTTAGTATTTAAATGACCATCTTTTGTCTTTGGGATTAAAGAAGTCAAAGCATTTTCCATAGTTCAAAATAAAAGGTGTAATAAAAAGACTTTCGTGTAATGCATATAAAAATACTTGCAACGAGGAATGGAAACATTCCATCCACTTTCCTTCTCCTTTCTCGGCATGTCCAGGTGGCGTTACTGTTAAAGTTTAGGAATTATTATTTTTTTGTATATTTTAATTAATTGGAAGACAATCGAGTTTATGTTTGTTTATGTAATAAAATATTTTAGGAAAGGTTAAATTTAACATTTTATACGTTTTGTCAGTTAACACAAACATGATTTTTCAATACTGATGGAAATAACACCAGTAACCAGAATCATAAATTCAGCATAATATGAACTCGATGTGCTTTACACTGAGTAAATGTGAGATACCTTACACCATTGTTTGAATAATAAGAGTTTTTTAGTCAGCCCTCAGAGTCTCACTATAGGGAGTACTTGCGTAGCAATTCTGAGGGAACCTCAATTCAGCTACAGTTTTTCTCATGTATTCTTTGGCAAAATCGGTCTCTTCATCTTTTACAACAGCTCTCTCTTGACTTTGTTTTTTTTTTCTTTCCGAATCTGACGTATTGTATTCGAAGGTTAGGGAACTTTCTTTTATGTTCTTTTTAGATTTTTCTCATAAGGTGGTGTTTACTGAGTTTTTTTTTTTTTTTTTTTTTTTTTTTTTTTTTTTTTTTTTTTTTTTTTTTTTTTTTTAAAAAGAAGAATAGTTTATTAATTTAAAATATGCCCGTAGATTTACTTGTCTAAACATTCAATGAAAGAGTTTTCGGAGCTGTAAAAATATTCATACACTATAATATATTTTTAAATCTATTAAATTATCTAAGTTTTATCTGCAATAAGGTTGAATCCTTTTCATTTCTATATATTTATAGAGACCAGAAGTTTCTGGTACTTAAAAACTAATTGCATAAAGAAACATTTATCTTATCTAAAAAAGTATTTTAAAGGCTCTAATACAAAAAACAACATAAACAACAATTTTCTTTGTATGTATATATTGATAAATGAAACCCACAATAATCCGTTTTATTGATTATAACTTATTAAATATACTTTCAACCTGCCTTTTAATAAAGTTTACTCTATTTATTTTAGTGTTTATATATGTTCTAAACTGTATCTAAAAATTGTATACTATTCGTTAATAAAATGAAAATTATTAGTTTTACCTTATAGAAGATAACCTAGGTTTTAAAGATATTAAAATTGATCAAATAAACAAAAGAGAAATATTTTTGAAAAGAAACTGTGTTATATCGAAATACATCATCAAATAAATTTTATACTTTTTATGAAACTGCCAGAGTATTCGTTCACAACATGTTTAAACTTATTTATTTATCTGATATAAATATTTTCTCAGCTTTGAAGTACAAGAAATTATTGAAAAATATTAAAATAAAAGAGAACCGATTTATCTTAAATCAGTTTTTATAACCAGAATAATCGTCGAGTCTATAAAATAAACAACAAGATTATTAACATATAATAAAACAATTAACACTATTTTAGTCGGCTCTTATAACCACACACTTGTTTGAGACAATTATTGTTTCAAGTCAACTTTGTGACCTTGTATTATTTAAATTATAGTCATTAAGCACTCACAAGCTTTAATTAAAACGCCAAGTGTGTGGCACATTTGTATTTATTGGCTCAAGTCTGGAGTAAAAAATTCAATAATCCTTATTTTAAAAATTTGCAGCCTTCATTAGAGGGTGGAAAATATTGAGAAATGTTTTGTCTTATTTATAAAGGGCGGCATTCAATGCATTTCTAGCTTAGAGTACCAAAGTAAAGTCAAGAGGAATTACAGAAGACTGATTTTTTTTAGTAAATATTTATTCTGGAAACATTATCATTAGTAATAAAATTGCAATGTAACTTTAATTAATATATTGCGCATATTCCCTTAAAATATAATTATTTTTTCTTATCATTTTTCCTCGCACATAAAGAGCATAAATTTATTCGTTTGAAAAATTCTTATAATTCTGTTTGTATCTCTAGTTTATAGGCAAGTAGCGAGAAACTTAATAATACAAACGTTACACAAAGTTATATACGAAGCCTTTTTTATTTGTTTTCATCAACATAAAAGCAAAAAACAATTTTATATGTACTTATAATATAATATCCTATTCTATTCACGCTTTTATGAAACATCGACATTTCGTATTCACTGAGCGTAGAGACTGAATATTTCAGTAGAGGTAAACATACTACGTAAGAAAACTTTATCTTCTTCAACACAAAATAAACAAGTTTATGACCTACATTATGTTACTTGCTCAACAATCAGACAAATTTATTTCATCTCGTCAACCGTGTACATATTTTAGTCAGGGCCTTGTTTGTGTTTTTCTTTATTGACACAGTTGCATTTAGTTGTTTCTATACTATTTAATTGGGATATCTGAGACGGCATTTTTCGCAGAGATGCAGTACGAATATTTTTTTTGAGTTCCTCCAAAAAGCATATGCAGATTTAATATCAGTAAATAACTGAATATTTTCAATAAACTATCCTGAATATTTTAATTTTATTACAAAATGGTATTAGATTTGTAATATGAATTTTATATGGTAATCACTATAATGAATAAAGTGAAATGAATTAAATATATCATTGCAAAATATATTTCTAAATTTTTATCAATATAATCGATTAATTTGGTTTTAGTATAATAATATTAACATAAAAATGATCTCTTTTTGTACATATTATATATTTATTTGTATTATGTTTTTTTCATCGACTATGGCATAGATGAACTAAAACACTTGTTTTTATTGCATGCATGTTATTATCGCGTTAGTTTTTGAGAAGCAGAAAAATCCTGTCACTATATGAGGGACTAAAATCATTAAAATTCATTTAAGTTTTCCTCTCTCTGTAAAAAGGTTTTCCAGCTCTTATGTAAGCAATAGTAAGTAGAGAAAGCTTAAGAGTAACTTATCAGTGCGCTTAGGTAGATAAATGTACATACATAACAGTTAATGTGACTACTCAAAGGCAATCCTTACTCCTGTAAAGACATTATTTCTTCAAGCAGAAGACTTAGTTAAGACAAGTCTAATTAAAACATAAAAATTACAGCGTTCAAAGCAAAGAGATTCTTCTTCACCAGTATTAAAGTCATTACAGCATAATTACGGGTTACAAATTTCAAATTAACCTAACTTTACTTTCTGTGATAAATTTCGTAATGCTGCAAGATTTATAGTAAAGATATAATTTAGCCAGGGTATATTATTATTGTTATGACAATTTCTGTCTCTCTAAGTCTAGGTATGGTTAAACTTAAAGTAGAGGCGTAAAAATGAGAACAGAAGCATGTTCATTAATATAACACTGAACATTCGTATATGGTAGTAATGGAGTTTTATTTATTGGTCAATAAATCTGTCATATTTTTTTAAAGAAATTGACTTTTTCCCCTTCATTTTTACACGAACAAATCATTATATATATAATAAGGCGAAAATACACGCACTTTGGAATATAAAATAAACATTAACAAAATAATAGTTAAAGATGAAATTTAATTTCAAAATGTCCCTCGACTTTGTAACTATGTGCTAGATTTTTATGTAAACTTTAATTTCAATCTAATTCCGGCTATAACTTTGTCACAGAGTATCAATAATGTTAAAGTTTTTTTTGCAGCTGATGAGAAACAAATATTTTTAATAAATATCCACTTCTAGGCATAGATAAATAATATATAAATAACATTATCAAAAGGTATTGTACTCCAAATTGTGGATTTATTTCTAAAACAAAAACAAACAAAAACAGATATATTAATTAAGACCAATCATTTCTTTATAATTTGGAAAGTAACTGAAACTAATTAGAAAAGTAGTTTCTTTCTGACTATTAACCACTCAAGACGAGACATACTGCTTTCTTGAAAAACATCAAAGAAACGACTGTTTAATACGCCGACATTTCAGGTTGATAATATACAATTATATATATTCTTACAAGGTGTCCCTTACAGATAATATAAAAATCAGTTACTGGAGATATCATAAGCTCGAAATCATTTCGAAAAGACTTTACAGTCGAAACTAACACAAACATACGACCAAGATCATAACAGAAAGATAGTTGATTAGAGTTGTTTTTCCTTGGAATTTCATATCCAACTAATAAATCCCAATGCAAGTGTTACGTCTTAAAATGTCGAAACAAGGAAGCAGAGATGTCTGTGGTATTGTAGAAAGCGACTTTCTGGAAAAATATTACCTTCAGTGTTCCACTTATTAATGATTTATTTAGAATAAGTAAAAAAAAAATGTTAAAATATAATTTCATTTACAAAAACTTTATAAACCAGTTATTTTTTATTATTCTAAATTTAAGTTATACAATAGTGTACACTATACAAAGATTTCATGATTACACAAAAAAAAATTTATGAAGCTTTTTATACAAAAAAATTATTGAGAGGTCAAAACGACCACACCTGATGTTCAACTCAGTTTGATTTAACTGCGGCTCTAGTTAAGCCCTTACGATAATCGAATTGACTTCAAAATCTTAAGAAAATTGAGTTTATATCTTCATCCCTCAATAATTATCACTAAGTTCAGTAATTACCGCAAGGTTTTTCAAAAATTATTATATTGTTCTTCTCGGTAATCTTAGTGACTACATATGGGTAAACTGTTAAAATTGTAAAGGACATTTATCACATTAATTTTTCAACACATTTGTAATTAATATTTAACTTTATCTTAATTTTGGAAATTCTAGTAATATTTTCTCTTTACACAGTGTAAGAAAGGAAGAAATTAAGACTCTATGTATAAAGTAATTTATTTTGTTGTACAAAGAAACCAAACAAAACTTTAATGTATGAAATACTTTCAAAGAGAACAAATATTTGTGAAAGGATAATGACTGCAAATATTTAATGTTTCTGTAATACACAAGCAATCATGCATATTTCAATATAATTACCATTGTTTGTAGTTCCTTAAAACTGTTACTTAGAGAACAACTCCAAATCTACTAAACTGAGCAAAATACATTCCACAACATTTCTCACTCACATATCTCGGAAACTATTAAAAACGATCCATAAATATTATTCATCAAAATGTTAGTTTAGTAATTTCATGTCAAAATATTAAAATGAAACATGGACGTTTTGTCAAAAAAAATGTGCCTAGAGCGAAAATCGTAATCAAAGCCCAATATGGTTTTTCGTGAATTATTCTTGAACAGTAATATTTATTGATTTCAATTTTTCACAGCTGTTTCAGTCGTTAATGGATTTTTCTAAATTTAGAACGAAATTTTTAGAGTCCAATTGGAGAAATTACATATTTTATAACATCACATAATTGATTTTTAGTTGTTTTTTTTTACCGATAACACAAGAAAGGACTTCTTAAGGAGAGATGGTGATTAATAAACTTTGTTAATTAATGATAATAAATGCTGCACTAGAGTAAATCTTTTCAACTAATTTTAAATAACCGATTTATGGAAAATCGTGCTTTTTTTATGACAGCTATACCAAAATATTTTCAAATTAATAATGGTATAATGTTATAATATATATGTTCAACATATAAACAGATACCATATTTATTAAATTTGGGTCCACGAGTTTGTGCTGTAGAGCATATCTCATACAACAGCCACAAAGGTAAACGTAATTCCAAAACCACATTTCTTGACTCAAGGCAACTTATAATGGATAGACAAAACGTCAACATCATGTAAATTTCTATAAACTACCTAAGTATATGCGAGAAAGTAAAACATAACAATCTCCTGTTTATTATTAGTCTTGTTTTGTGGAGATAGGTATCTGAAATAAAAGTTTAGGCGGTATTCAAATAAAATAACAACATCGGTAATGTCAAATATGTTAAAAAAACGACCTCATTAGTGCCAAAAAAGGGAAACTAATAAAATTTGGTCAATATGAAGCTCCTGTATGTAAGTGTTTTCTTCTTCGTTTTTGTTGTAACTAGGTTCTAAGCAATGAATATACAAATTAAAACTTAACTCTTACAACAATGTAATTCATAATGGTTTTAATATATCTTAATTATAAATTAAACACTATATCTAATATTAGTGGCACAGAATAACTTTGCTTTGTTTTAGCCAAGCATCACTTTGATGCAATTATACTAATTCAATAGTATGCTATTTGTTAGCCTCTTCATTGAATCGATGTTGAACATATGCTGATGCCCCACTATGTACATGCGGAAAAGATGTTTCTCCTATGCGGAACATTAAAATTCATCTCTAACTATTGGTATCTCCAGATAAGTGTTCTTTCATGTGATGTCGTGTGGAATCCACGACAAAAATAATGATGACTTACCCAAGGAGATGGTGTTTTGTTAAATTGGCTCTTTGTTTCACCATTCTGTAGAATTACATGAATTTAAATCAGATAAAAAGAAGCAGTTTTTCAACAATAATAAATAATTGAAAATTACAATTTTCTTCCGAACAGTGAACGAAATTTCTTACATTTAAATTCTCTCTAATTTATTTTTATTTTTAAGAACTCCATGCATGAAACCCATAATAATACCACGGTACTTTTTTTAATGTTTTTAGCTTTAGTTTTTCACTCACTCAGACCGATTATGTTTAAAATCATATTGGATTCCCTTGTCTGTCAAATAATACCCCACTTAAGTTAAAAACCATCCGAAGTTAAATAATGTCGAAAGAACTAGTTTTTTTCATCTCTTCAAGTAATTTCTCTGAAACATTAAGACAACATTTGTATATGTAAATGCTGTACGTAATGATACCAAACCCAACTATCTGTATAAGAAAATATCGACGCCATTACTATATTTTATAATCGTACATCGATTTGTGAGAAATGATTATATTTTCAGTTTTACGTGACACTTTCGTAAATATTGAAGACTTTTTATCGGTACTGCACTGATAATAATTGGTGTTGGTGTGGAAATAGGATAAATATTAAGAGTAGGCGAGAGTTGATATTTTTATTCTTAAAGCCATTAAGATGAAAGTTATTTTCTAGAACAACAAAGTTAACCATTATTACTGGTCACTATGGAACTATAAACACAGAACATAAATTAAGAGGATAGGTTAAACTTGCAGAAGTCAGATCGTGAGAAAACATTATTTAGTTCCATCTTTGATAAGAACGTATGTCAATTCAAACAAACAAAGAGATAGAAGGAATCAAAGAGATAGAAGTTTGCTTTGGTAGAAATAGTTTTTTTTTAAAACAAATTTGACAAAATAACAATACGGGTATTCTTTATTTTTTTGCTGCTCTACGATAAGACTTCAGGGTATGAAAACGATACTTGATAGTAAGACAATGTTTAGTCAAAAATATATAATGTAGTCATAATGCTTTTGAAAAATGATATTTACTCGGCAGTTTGTTTTTCAGAAATTTATTTAACTTTTTACCAGAAAAACTGTAGTATTTACATAACAATCTATTTGTTGCTATTATTATATATAATAATTAAGCATTATCTAAAATAATCGTGCGATTTCTAGTTTGTATGTAATTAAAAGTGTCTTGCTCTCACTAAAGGATCGACACAAAAATAAACACTTACAAAAAACGAACACAGCACTTAATTTAAACAATTAGTAATGAAATTGGCACTTTTTGTTCGTGGGTTTTCACATAATAATGTTTATATACTGCTGGTTAACATATTAACCACGTGTTTATTACTGAAGATATGTGTTTAGTATCTATGTAGATCTAATGATTCTGTAATGGCAGAGAAACAGTTGTAAACACACACATAGAAACTGTGAAATAGCACTACAAAACCATAATATTTTAGAAAATATATAACAATATCATAAGGCCTAAAAAATCAAAAAAAGCTTTTATTATTAATGATGATGTTTTAATCCCTAACAATAAACTTCTTCCGTTTATCGTTGTATTATTTTAATTAATTATTTGCGACATTGGTGTTTTAAAATGTTTTACAATATGTTTGTGGTTGCTATAAACTGTATCCCATTGGGTATTTTGAAAACATTTCACATCAACTATGATAGACACTTTTAATTCCTATTAACAGTAATTAATTGAACTACCTCGAATTACCAACAAGTGTGGCAAGTACAATTACCAAATGAAAAAAAAATCATACTCCTAGAATGAACATTTTATTGTTAAACATAACTAGACTTCAATTGCATTTCTGTTTTAATCAAGATTGCTCAAAATTCTAATGTTTTGACTTTTGGTGTGTGTATATTTATTGTTGATTTCATAAGAACTTTGATGATTTAATATATTGAAATTGCTGATGATGTATTGGTTAACAATAATTTAAAAAATTATTGTTGTTTCCGTAAGAATTTACATAGTAACCCAAATACTTGTTACGACTTTAGGGTAAAACAATTTTTCAAAACTATTGGAAGTTGTACAGTAAAATAACAACAACAAAAGTTAAGATGGTCTTGAAAAATCAGAGTGGACAATTTATGAACCCATATATGAGGCGGTGTGTCAGAAAAACAGGGGAAATCTTCGAGAGCAGGTAACACATGTTAAAGTAAATGGAATCTTCCATGCCCTGAAGCGAATCGTTATCCGTCTCTTTGTAATTTTAATTTTATTAACTGGTAATTGTGAAAATGACGAGATCGTGATACTACTTTTAGTAAAGTATTATTAAATAACCTTTTAGCACAAAAAAAAAAATCATAGATTTTACATTTACAAATAGAAACGCTTAATATTTTTATAGACTAAACCTAGAAATTATTTAAGATTACATTATTTAAACAAATAATAACATGAAGTTATAATAGATAAATACACTCTTGTAGTTACGAGCTGGATGTTCCAAACGTTTCGGTGTACCGTAACATAAAAGGTGCTGCCTTATTTGCAGAAACTAGAATTTAAAGTACAGAATTTATTATTCTGAAGGAAAATAATCCATAAGGGCTATTACCCAACAATATTGAGTTTAGCTATTTAGTAACAGCCAAACTAGGGTAATATATTACTGTCCTATATATTGAGCGTAAAAGGTATTAGTCATCATTTTTCTCACTAAAAGCTGAGTCAACACTGTTTATGTTACGATTCACTGTTTTTATTATTTTTTAAACATTTTTTATTTATTTTATTTTTTTACATGTCGGTAAATTAGATAAATTGAGTACAACTCAATTAAACTCTAAATGTATTTGCCTTGCTTTTTGTATTTTAACTGATTAAAATCAATGAGTCATTCATTATTTACAACAGGGTGCAGAAACACCGGATGTTACCGTTAATAATGAAACAAGATATTACAGTGGAAATTAAACAATGACTTGCACTTCCTGGTGGCGCCTGTTCTATCCTTCCTGTTTATTACACGTAAACTGTATTATCTAGTAACATAAATACATTTACATATTACGTATAATTTCCATTATTTCGTAAAAACAAGTATTTATATAACAATTATTACAAATGAGGAAAATCAAATATATTATGCATTGATTCTGACAAACACTACTAAATAATAAATCAAAATGTTATTTAGTTTAGAGAAATAATTATACTTCTATGAATTATAAGGAATTACTTAACATCTATAAGTCAAAGTAATGTTTTGAAATAGCTACTCTGTCCGACAAAATATTTAATTCCCCAAAATCATAAAAACATAATTAATTTGATAAATCGTGTTGAAATTTATGGTTTTTTTTCTGGATACCCAATTTAAATGTTCAAAAAAAGTAGTTATAATTATTTTATACATAAACAGTATATTATTATACGAAAATCGTTGCCAGAAGACGAGCTACTAGGAAAATAAAAATATTGAAAAATCTCATTGAGTATAATATGTTTGGTAGCCTACATTTTGACATGATAATTTCATTTGATTTTCAACTCGAACATTATAAATTTTTGTACAATTTGGGGAAAAGATTAACCGAAATTCAACTATTTTTATCATTTTATTTATTAAGTTTAATCTTAAAATTTAAGTAAATCAACCCTAAGAAATCGAAATATAATGTGTCAGACAATTGTTAGCTTTGATTATAGGCTTGTACAATATTACTGAAAAAATTTAGATAAAAAAAAATTATAATTGCCCTCAAAGTTTGCTTGTTTGGGACTTACTTACAAGGGATATTAACGTAAATGTTTTACATAATATTGAAGTTAAAAAACAAAATTTGATTTATGTTAAATAAAGGTTTATTTTGTATACACTAAAATCAATTTTACAGTCCAGGTTTGCGTTTTGTATAATTTTTAAGAGGGGCATTAAATGTTGCCCACAATGTTCCACATATTAAAAAAATTTAATGTTTTGAATAAGACTACATTTCAAGTATCAAAAACTAAATTAGAGCCTGAAATTTTCCAAAATGTAAATGTTTAAGAAGGACATTAATTGTTGCCCACAACTTTGTACAGAGTACTGTAGTACTAAATAAATAAATAAATGTATTTGAAACTTTACCCAAAGCTGGAATAACAATATTTAAAAGAATACCAATTCCCCAAGCTGTATGTATGATGAATATCAACATGCGGAGTGGATGGACCCGCAGATATACAGACAGGAGTCGGTGGGAGGCTTTTTCAAATTCCATTAATCTCGGCCACAATTCCAAATTGAACACATTCCGTCTGTTCCACTGTTTCAGATATATTATTACACTAATTTCATATAACTATTTGTATGACTGATCTGATAGTCACGTTATAGTATCCAAATCAATATAGCGTCCAATAGTAATACAGTTTTGTACCAGTGTATTGATGGAAAGAAATCAATTGAAAACCCTATATTTTCCTTTGAGACCTCCGAGTGAAGGTATTTTCCTTTTTTTTGTTCAAGTACACAGAGTTTTAATATAAAACAGAATTAAGTGAAAACGATTTATTTGTACAACGTTATTTACTTTTTCTGTTTTACTCAAAGTAATGTTAACAAACACTGTAGTCTATTCTGGAGTCTTTAGTTCAGATGTTCATTAGTATTATTACAAACTTAAGTAAACTGAATAAGTATCCGATTTATTTAGGGATTGTTTTAGGAATTTGTAGTTCACAATATGTAATTTCAAGCATATGTATGTTTAATAAGCTATAATACATTGAACATATAATATTAGGAATACATGACCTCGTTCCATAGACGCATTTGTGCAGTATTTTATAAATATTTCTTTTTTGTACTGATATGGAAAACTTTAAGTTTAAGGTTAAAGTCACCTAGATTTGTTTTAAAGTGTACTTTGCTTTCGTAGTAAAAGTAGGGCATATATAAATTGCCAAAGAGAATACAAGATTAGATTGTCAGCAAATAGTATGTTTTGTTAGAACTTAATGTTCAATGTTGAACATAGAAATTGGTTGAAACCCGGTAGAAAAGTTATACGATTATTGTTCTAATTTTTTATAACCTAAGCAATTTAAAAATTTAAATATATAATGTTAAACGTAGTGTTCAACAGTTTATTTTCTTTTTAAAAGTCTCATTTACACAAACTTTAGGTAAAATTCTATTTTTAGTAGTAGTAATATATATATATATATATATATATATATATATATATATATATATATATATATTTCAACGGTACCTGCCTTTTACGTGGGCGCCGATTCTTCAACGGTCCCTTTATTATCTCTAAACTTCTTCAATTGGCATACTTTTTAACAGGTATGTTGAGAATAAGTTATTATCACCTACTGGAAGTTTCAGGGTTTCTCTTTAATCAGCCTAGGTGATATAACTGGTTGTCCAAATAATTAACCCTATAATTATTTAGACAAAAAAAAACTGTTTTCTAACTTCCAGTAATTTCTTTACTATTAATTTTAATAAGCTCAGTTTGAGAACACGAGAATTTACCTTTACTTTAACTTGATCTCGGATTAGTGAGTACACTGAAATTATCCTTGTAAATGTATCTATTTCTGCTTGATATATTTTATAAATGAACGCTGTTATAATTCTTAAGCTATAATGGTGTAAAAGATTTTTATAATTTAAATTAACAAGTTATTATTTATTTAACTCAAACAAATTTAAATATTCTCTTTGGTTGGAATCTTCCCAAAAACATACAAATTATGATATTAAAAATTATTTCTTTAAAACTATAAGGCAGAACAAATACTGATTTCACTTTAATTTATTCTGATATTCTTAATTATTACTATTTTACTTTTTATTAAATTTCTCAAAGTTATTCTGAAGTTAATTGATTTTAAATTTACTATGATTATAATTTATTTATTTTAATAAAAGACTTTACTTAATTTAACATCCTATCTAAACCCAGTATGAAAATAAATTTAAATGAATATAATCAGGCAAATTTTTACTTGGGACTAACGTATGTACGCTTTTTACCGACCTTTTTAACACTTGATTGTTGCTGTCGCTTCTGTTTTGATGACGTCAGCAGTTGTAGTATGTAGACGGCCAATTTTACTCTCTGGAGAGATGTCTGGAGTCTGATGTCGTTCCTTTGTCTTGTTGGCAGGTGTGGTGTTGCTGAGTACCTATGCTGTCTGTTGATTTACAGATGTCGGATGCTGCAAATAAAGATGTCCTCTAATGGTGATTTAAGATGATCTGTGAATTTCCCGGGTTGGTTCGTTCCCTTTTCCTGTTGTTTAGAAGCTCATGTTATTGGAGATCGCCAGTTGAAATCCAGAAGTCCAGAATGAAGTTGCTTTGCTACATTTAAATAAAATATGTTGACATTTTTGCTAAACTTTTCTAAGTCCCTTTTTCGGTGATAGAATATTTTACTGTTTAAAATTTATACTTGAGCTGAGCAGCGTAGAGATTTCTTCGTTAGAAATCCCATTTTTCCGGGATTTTCTGACTCTAGTTACTTTTCCTTGTCATTTACTTTTTATTTAGAATTTTTTGAAATTTTTATTCTATTAATTTTTAATTAGTTCAATTGTTTTCACCGTGTAATCTCGTATCTGCAGTTGGTAGCGTAGTCGGTTGGTCTCTGATTCGTCCGCCCTTCCCTTCGAATTCTTATATAGGCTCGCTAATTTTTTCCTATTTTCTTCCTTGTTCTTCCCTGTAACTTTCGGCGTCGTCTGATTTTCCCGCGAGTCGACTTTCCTGGATGTACTCGTTTTCTTCTATCCTGTCGATTTTGAGTGGTTGTTCTACTCCTTTGCGTTCGCAAGTTTTTCACCCGTTTGTTTTTCACATTTCGTTTCCCGGAAAAATCTGTGGATTTTAGTTTTTCCGGATTTTCCTTTTGACACTTTCTAGTCCTGTTAAAGTTAACACACTAGCCGAAATTTCTTGAATTTTGCTTGGTTTT
Organism: Aphrophora alni; assembly: GCA_963513935.1. Taxonomy (NCBI): domain Eukaryota; kingdom Metazoa; phylum Arthropoda; class Insecta; order Hemiptera; family Aphrophoridae; genus Aphrophora; species Aphrophora alni. Next base: position 44,003,168 of record OY740774.1, read on the forward strand.
TTCTTAATATTTGGGTTAGGGATTTCTACGGTTTTGCGCTTTTCTTTAGGCTATTTAATTTCCCGAAATTTATTAATCATACTGAGTGTTTCTTACATTTCTAATAAGATAATAACCTACTCTATATTATAATGTATTTAAAACTATGAATTTAACTTTCTAAATTACTTTAAAGGTGTGAATTTTATCACCCTTTCATTTTAATTATTTTTCAAAATTTTACTATATTTTATAATAAAACTTTTCACTCTTTATAATTTCTTTTACTTGGATTTCCTAAAACTTTATTTTTCTATACTTCATTAAAGTCTAAACTTTAATATCTTAACTAACTTTTAACAATTTTTGTATATGCCTTATTTAACGTTTATTTTAGTTCTTTCTTTGTATGACCTAAAAACCTTTTTCTTTTTTCATTTTGAGGTAATTTGAATTTTTCCTATAACTTTAATCTTTGATTACATAAGAACTACTTTATATATTGTATTAAAAATATTACAGCCCACACTTGCGTGTTTAGTGCAATATGTTTTCCTGAATAAAACTTAAATACATAATATTCCCGTTTTCTGTTATCCCCTAGGAAATCAGTCACACCTGTCTTGTGACTTTCAACGTTTTCAAACCGCTGCTAGCCCAGAAAAATCGAATTTTGCAAAATTAATTGCAAATCCCGAAGTTCAAGGAATTACCGGGTTTTTACCGTTGAAATATATATATATATATATATATATATATATATATATATATATATATATATATATATATAATTTCAAGATTAAGTTTCGTTTATTTCTATAGTATGTAAAAAACTTTTAGAAGCAGTTTATGTTGCTTATAAAAATTCTATAAAATTGAAAAAGTGGATATTTGTGAGAATTGTACAATATGAACTTGTTGTTGGTTTTCTTATGTATGTAACAATTATAAAAGTATGTAATTGTTATGTATTTAATTTTTCTTGTAAAAGTACCAAAAACTCACACTTTCGCCACAAATTTCATATTTGTTGTAGTATGTTAAATAATTTCAAAATTGATTATTTATTCTATAGTATGTAAAACATTGTATGAAAATATAATGTCCCTTATAAAAATGTTAATTGAAACAAATAGTTTGTCCACAAATTATGATTTGTAATTAAAATTTTGCCCTATAACATTTAATAAATCTACAATCAAGGTTATTATTTTGTTGACATATTTAAGTAACAGTTTTTGATTACATATGTAGAATAAATACAAGATGATGAATTTTGACATGATGTACATGTATAGAAACCCGAATTGAGGGAATATGTAAGTTTTGTTGTACCAAAACTTCCTAAAACTTAAGACCAATTACAATTATATATTGTAAACTGAATACTATTACATACAATAAAAACAGGTTTGTTGCCATAGTAATGTTCTAAAAGACAATCTCACGTCCAATATTTGTACAAGTAGAGTATTATTATATAAAATACACAAAATACGGGTAGACCCATCGAGGATGCTTTATTCCATTACGTATATTTTTGTTTATCTTAAGTTTTTTTTTGTAGAGGTTTTAGAAGTAATATTGTTTTGGTTATTCTTTCCTGTTTTTGTGTCATTTAATTTAAAGTAATGTATTATTATGTCATATGTCAATTTATTTGTGTTGTTTTAGTTTGTTGTTAAAGAAAGCTTTATTTTTTTATCTTAACTCTTTTTCTCAATTTAAGTCATGTTTTGTTTATCTAAATGTAATAAAAGGAATGGAAAATTAAAAAAAAAAATAATAATAATAAAGTAAAAAAAAAATATAGATTATTCTGCTCTTTATATCATTAATTATAATAAAATATGAATAATAAGTATAATTATAGAAAATTTACATTCAAATATTTTGTCTAAATAATGTAGATTGTTAGGATAGCAATCGAACTGATTAGGCAAGTCGAAACCGATGATCATTTACGTTCAATTTATTATTATGAAATACTGATGGTCTAAAAGACAGACAGACGAAATAATACTTGCATGTAATCTGCGATTCAACGGAACGTGACAGAGATTACGGAATTGAAAAAAAATAATAATAAAATACATTCCCACCACCTATCGCTGAAAGTGTACACTTTACATACATACCGCATTCAGGCTTACAGCCATGATATATCACGGGTATATAGCTGCAGGTCTGTTTGTTCTTCCATGTGGAGTGGACGGTCCAGCAAACATACATCGGGAAAATGAGATAGTCTTTCTTTCAATTTCGTTAATCTCGGATACGTTTAGTTGACACTACGATTAAATTCAAGTATTATTTCGTCTGTCTGTCTATCCGTTAAAACATAATTTTTTCATATGGATAAATTGAACATAATTATTTGTAAAGAGTGATATACAAATTCTTTCAAATTTTGATTCTAATATAAAAGAAGATTTTTGTATACACTACTTTTATGAAAAAGTGTCCATAAGTAAAATGAGTAAATGGTTTGATATCTTACTGGCAACTTGGGAAAAGTGAGTTTGAATGGTTATACACATGCACATAAGGTATATAATTAGAAGTCCCAGGTAATTGAGAATTGACATAGCTCTCTAGGGTAACCAACTACTGGCAGTGGTACATAGTTGGTGTACAAAAATTGAGGAGAATATCTACAAATAGTCATCTTTCATTGTCATCTTTCATTGTTATAGCACTATCATAATTATTCCTAAAACTTTTGGATAAACACCATTTTCAAATCTATTGCGAAATGTAATCAATAACATATCACTACAAGTTCCAACAATAATAGAAGAGGAAGGAGCTTTACAGGTTGAGGAAACCTTAAGCTGCGAAGGACGAAGCAGAATATAAATAGATTTTGAGATTGTTCGTTTATGCACATCGCATTGGCAGAATTTAACAAATGATACGAATATCAGAAGTACATAACAATATTAATTTATGAAATTCAAAATTATAAGAATTTATATTATTCAGAATTTGTGTACTGATATTTTGATATGAAAATTTAAACATTTTATCACAACTATAGTGGTGATTATATGGTTTTGTAGTGAGCTACAATATCCCTAACGAATAATATTCTGCTGATAAAAAATTTATTGTATTATGGAAAAATAATTTGGGAACAACTAAAGTTTAAACACGTGTCAATGTCCCAATTAAGCTTATTATGTTAAGGACTTTGAAAAGATAATATTATTTTACTTTAAGCTGCAGAAGTAAATTTACCACCTAATATTAATTGTGTAAAAGACATTATAAGCTTACGTTGTGTGAATGTTTAAAAATTTAATCTAGTATTACTTTTTAAATTTTTTTATTATCGTAGCGGATTAAATTTATTTCTTTTTTGTGTGTAAAAAATCCACAAACACAACTATGTAAATTAGATCAAAAAGTAACAAATAATGTGTGGTTACTTTAAAATATATTACACAAAATCACACAATTCTTTTTACTTTCATATTTAAACACTTCTCATCAGAATCATGAAACCTTCAAGTAGTTGACTCTTGTTTCATTTATATAATAACTTTTTATTTATAAGATGTCCAACAATAATAATTTTAAAATAGAAATATATATTAAAAATTTAAAATACTAAATATATTTACTCGTATTTTATTATTAAAAAACCTTTTATTCACCATGAAATGAATTATACAAAATATATCTGCATTTTCTATATATATAAATGTCTTATTTTTTATCTTTTTTTGTCCAAGTCTTCTGCTCTTCCAACCTTATTGACGGTAAAATATGGTTATACATATTTTTTCTTAAATCCTACCTTTCAAATTTGAAAAAAGAAATTGTAGGTCTGTTGTGGAGAATATTATTCTCACATTTCCCTTCTAAAATTGAAGATGATTGCATTTGTATAAAAAATAATTTTAAAAACGTATTTTATACGGTGATATTTAATATTGATCAAGATAACTTTAGCTAATTTTTTAGCTATATTTATGTTATGTAGTATATATCCTTTTACTTTATACAAGTAAGTAGTATAACAATAGTTATTTACGGAATTATTAGTTTTCTCACTATCATCTGCATAGGTGAATTTGTGTTGTTTTGTACGAGATTGGAATGGGGGCAAGATTTTGTCCTTATATTTATCAATTATATTTCAGTTTTGTTAATCCCTGAAAATTTTATTTTACGAAACAATTAAAAAACGACATTTTTATATTCTCAAAATCAGGTGAAACCAAATTTTTTCCAAAAGGGTTGGTGTTGAATAACTTGTGGTATAAATGTCGAAAATGATCCGTTCATACTGTATTTAGATTTAGTATTGAAAAAACATGTTTTAAATAGTTACTACACAGATTACTTTTCCTGAAACCGATTTTGAATCCTCTTATGGAAAAATATAGGAGCTTAATAAAGTATAATTTAAATCTAAAGCTAATATAAAAGAGCAGATATCCTCCCCTTGCTAATTCCAAACAACAAAGTGCTTTTATCTCAATTTATTCCAAATACATTACCTTCTCAAAGGAATTGCACTCCACAAAAAAAAAAGCTTTTACATTCTAATTGTAAAACAACAACCATTTTGAATACTTACTGGATTAGCTTGTTAAATTTTCTTTATCTGTGTTTTTAAAAAAGGATATCATATAGTCAAGAATAATTATAATTATTCAAAAATATTTATTGTCATTAATGTGTAATACAAGTTAATTGGCATAAAATTGTTATTATTTTACCATAAATTGCACATAGAACTTTGTGGTTATAATATTATGCATTATAAAATTATTTTATTTGTTAAAGTTAAAAGATTATTATGATTTATAACATCAGAGGATCAAACTTGTTTCCAATCAGCTTGAATGTTAATTTTTTTACAAAAGGTTAACCACAGTTTGTTATAGCAGTTATTAAAAATCTTTCATACCATACAGATGGAAAGTATATTTTAAGAAATGTAAAAAAAAAAACACATCATAAAACGAAAATCGTAAAATTACTGTTTTATTTTCATTGTTCTTCTAGACCGTAACTGAGTTCAATAATCATGTATGACAATCATATATATTGTTTCACTTACATAATCCACACTAATTTTTGTTAAGTTTGACTTAATTTAAGTTGTTTATAAATTATGGAATACTAGAGTATTGAAATAAATAATAGATAATACATACAAGTATAACTATTTATTAATTTTAATTTTAGATTTTTTTTTTATACCAGCTAGTATTACTAAATAAATAATAATTCAAGGGAAAAATATACGACCTTCACACAGGATGTTTGGCTTCACCCGCCAATACTCTACCAACTAAGTTAAACTTAGTCGCTTCCCAGCATAGGGTGTACATTTCTCGTTTGACTTTGCTTTTGCTGCAACTATCGAGCAATCATATTAATTACCTCGTTACAAATGATGTTAAAATTATTGTTCACTTGCAACATTTATTATTAGCTCAACTTGCAGCCCTTAGGTAGGTTATTTATTGAATTAAATTTTTATTGTAAACGTATACTTTTTGTTTCTTTCAAGTACGATGACCGACATACATTACACAAGTGCATATAATACCTTAACGGTTTAGAAATACGGCCAGTTTTTGTGAAACGTATCGCCGAGGGAGTGAGAGAGCCAGCCGAACATCCAAGAGTCTCCACAGTGAAAAGAGGTGAGCAAACATTAGTGTATTGATGATCTAGTAGTTGTTCAAAAGTAAAGTAGATTCATGAAAGAACAAGAGATGGAATCATTCTAGGTTCATATGTTAAAATAGATGTAATTTGTTATCAGTGTATTTAAGATAAACCTTTGAGTTGATGAGATAGGGAGATATTTCATATGAGAGTAAATGTAACAATAACGATATTTGGAGTAGATGAATAATAGGTGAATAAATAACGAGTACAAAACTGAGTAATTTACAAATGATTAATTTGTTACGTTAATGAAAAACCATTGCCTAATAAAAGAAAATTCCTAACACTATTATCATTAATTAAATTATATATCAAGTGAAAACTATAAGATATAGAATGGGAATTGGACCCAGGACTTATGTTTTAGGGACCAATGCTCTCCCAACTGAGCTATCCTTAGCTGATTCATTAGTCGATAAATACATACGTGGGGACTGTAAGTTGAGTAGATATTAATTTCAATGTCGTTTGTAACGAGGTAATGAATATGATTGATCGAAAATTGGAGGAAAAATAAAGTCCAGTGAGAATTGTACGCCCTAAGCAACTAAGGATAGTTCGGTTAGTAGAGCATTGGCGCGTAAAGCCAAAATTCCTAGGTTAAATTCCCAATCAAGGTGGTATATTATTCCCTTGAAATATTATTGAACTATTTATTAGTTTTTCTTTTTAACACGACTATTGAATCATGCATATGGTTTGGAGAATATTATCAGTGTTCATATAGAAATATTTATAGTTGTCTTGTATTTAATACATAACACATTCTATTAAAATATTCAAATTTATAACTTTGTTTACTTTGTAAAGTAATTTCATACTTTTAATAATCACATGTAATAATAGCTTTACTTGATGTAGTCAAGTGTTATTGTCGTAACATGATAAAAACTACCATAGAGTTGAATATTTATTAGTATAATCGAGTAAAGAAAAATGGAAGTAATAATACAGTATTATTAAAGTACCAATTAATAATTATATTACCGCGAGTTTGTTGCTTTAGAATCCGAAACCGGATACAATTTACAGTTTCTATTCCAATGTTTTTGAAAAAAAATACTATATTTTATGTATTTTTATGATAAATATTTGATTGGTAGAACAATTAATATCCATTAATGCCGTTATACACTATTGACACATGATGCATCTTTATTTTTAGATTGTTCAAGCAGCTTCAGTTTGCGTGCAAGTTTAAATAAAATGATATATTATATCATATATCAATATATTATATTGAATAATATTACCTCTGTTCTGACATTGAACTGTTTTTAAGGAACTATTTACCTACATACAAGTTCAAACAAATTGTACTGTTTATGAACAGACAACCAAACAGTGATTTAAGTATTCTTAAGAATAATTTGTTAATACTTGGTTAAGCAATACAAGTCTAAACACAATTATTAAAAATATACTAATAATAAAATATAATATCTTTTAACAGTAATGTCTTATATTTACTTAACATTTTCGGTTGGTGCAAGAGTGTAATAAAACGTTGAACATTTAATAATATATCTTCAAATAGTGTAGTAAGTTGAGACACGTAGTTTGAATAAAACTAAAAAGTATCGCGTGAAATTATGTCCGTGTTTATAATATGAAAAAAAAAAATCAATCTTCTTGTGTTTACTGAGGTTTTAAATGTAAATAATGTATTTCTACTTAATACGTGATACTTAAGTAGTACTGTGGATGTATTAGTTATTTAACACGCTTTTTTCAAACAGTACTCTGAATGTAGTTTTTTACAACGTAGTTGAATTATTGTGAACTGAATTATTTTCTTGTCTCGTTCAATTCTGTAACATGTTTTATTTACAGAGTTAAACCAGTATAGTAAAATATTACAAGCTAAAAATAAATAGAATTTAAATTACAAGTTATTATTTTCATTACTCATTTTCCTTTTGAAACTGTGAGTTTTGAGTTTTTGGAGATATCAAGTCTACGTTTTATTGAATGTATTGCGTTTTATAGCCTCATGAGAAATGTTCAATGAAAACTGAATTACAATTCTTAAAACAAATTTATCTAATTTTGGGTTTCGTGTTTGTTTTATCTCTTATACCAAATGGTTCAAATGTTTAAACAGGAAAGAAAACATGAAGCTTTGAATCACAACAAAACGTTACAATGTACGCCCCACCAACAGTAAATTGGAAAACAGGCAGGGAAACTACATTAGAATAAAGTGATATTGTCCCTGTTATGGGTGTAGTTATTGCTATTGAGTCCTCTAATTCACCTAATTACAAATTATCCAAATATAACAAAAATTCATTAAAAAACACATCGTTATCATAAGAGGAATTTTAAAGGAAAAGAATTTGTTTAAATAATAAACAGAAACTATTACGTATTTTCAAAATGAAATACACCATGAAAAGTAAAGAAAATAATAATAAGCAAATTATATAAAAATAAAACTATAACTTACAAAATATATAAATTATTACTATAAAATAAAACAAATTGTTTGTTAGGTTAGGTTAGGTTAGGTTATGCAATCGAAACATGCATTCGTACAAATAATAAATATAAACAAGCTTTTGAAATGTTATCCTTTAAGTAAATATCATTACTTAAAACACACATACAATTTTAACTTTTGAAAACAGGACACGGCAGATGACAGTCTTCATTGCATCCGGAAGTGAATTCAATAAACAACAAGCGGACACAGTAAAAGATTTATTATAGATTATATTACAGTTGTATAGAAATCATATTGGAACTTCTTTTTGTGAACTTTGCAATTACTTTCGAGGACTATACAATTGTTTCTGCGAGAAATTCGTAGAGCAAAATGTAACAATGTAAGAATGTTGTAGGAACGTAGGTAGTTGAGTTTTTAAATATAAGGTGTTTCATAAACATTAGTGGCATGTAAATAGCGTTTTAGCCTGAAGATAAGATGTATACAATAATGCAGTCCCCGCTAAAGTGTGTTGACCAGGGCTGCAGGCACGTCCCAGACAATATAGATGGCATGCATAATATCTGTGATTTTACCAGTATTAGACTAAAGAGGTACGATTCTTATATATTGTTTTAAAGGTGGAACCCAACAAAAGTCTTATTAAACATTGTAACGAAATTTATGTATTACGTTATCAAATCGTTTGATTTGAGGGGTATATTATTATTATTTTTTTTTTTTATTTAGTTCATTTGATATATGTAGCCTATTAGTTTTCATTTTATATTTCCTTAATTAGTTATCAAATCAATAAGGGTAGGATATAGTAAGTTATTAAAAAAAAAAAAACTCACTTTTATAAACATAGAGAATAAAAGCCAGTGAATGATTTCTCAGATATAAATATATAAATAAGAAGAAAGAGGAATATACATTACCTTAGTACCTTTGTTAAACATTTCCTGTTATCTAACTCTTAATATAAGTGTTAATCACTTTAAATATGATAACTTCAATACAGTCTTTGTGTGTCATATAGTAACCATGTTTTCCTTTTACTAGGTTTATTGACATCTTTATTATTATATTTATGTTAATTTTGTTTTGATTCTAAAATACAAAACTTCATTCTAGGTTTAAAATAATAAATAGTATAAATAATATCACATGTATGTAATTTATTGCTATATTTAGTGTACCTATAAAATGCTATTGCATGAATAACTCACGAACGGAGTCTTGAACCGTTCGTCGAAGTGTACTCACCGATTGACGCAACCGAATCGTATTTTATAATATTAGTAAACGTCTATATGTGTACTTGTAAATGTGTTTCTTTGAGTTATTTGTGTGTATAAACTGTAGTCACCTTTACCTGAGACGAGTCGAGTCTTGTCAAATCAAGTTCCGTGTAGAATGATTAACGACTTTTACTAAGAAACATTATATAATTCGATGATGGACTAACGCAGCCCGAAACTGCAGTAATCTAATTAACCAACAGGTGATTAGCGAGACGTACCGAATAAAATGGTAGTATCAAGTTATTCATAAATTTCTGCTAATCCGTAGGCTACAGTAATAAAAATGATCTTACAGTCATATTTTTAAACACAATCAACAATCATAATATTTCGTTGGTGTTTGACACTTTATCAGTTTTAATGTTGTAACATCAATAATACCGTTAAACTGCTGCGTAATTAATAAACCCCGTTAATTAGCTCAAAATTAATTAACAAACTTTAAATGACGGTAGAGTCTTACGTCTAATTTCCAAGGGCTGATCAAACGTTACTTTGAACAAGTTGATAATATGGGATTTTGTGTGTTTTAGAGCACAAATATGGGATAGAGGTGTATTTTACACCTCAATTGTTATCAATTGAAAAAATCCTAATATATGTTGTACGTGTATCATCCTTTGCATAAATAAAGATAATGTTTTTTAAGTTCTAAAATTTTATCGAACTTCTAAAGACTTTGTAAAATGCCGACAACAAAGATAATTTATTACACAATGTACGCCTGACGTTTCGGGGGAAAGCAATAGTATTTCATCAGGACATCACGTATACCGGTTGAAAGTCATTCGAAAAAATCAGAGCATATCTACACGTTTGGACATCTTGTTTACATTTTTGATTTATAATTTCTTGCATGTACGTTTATAGATAAAGTTACGTGATTAGTAAAATGGACGTCTAGTTTCTAAAGTTCTTTTTCAGTCCAAAAAAAGTGATTTTTTTTCAAACTATGTCTGTCTAAACTTCAACCAGTTTGCTAAAACCACATCGCGTAGACTGATTTTAATCACATTTTGTTACAGTGTGTTGGTATACTTTGACCAGATCTCAGGAATGTATTTCATTTTTTGTACAACTCAATATAGAGGGGGACAAGGGTAGTTCATAAAATCAAAAAACCAAATACATTTTTCAACCTCTATGACTGGACAGATTTCATGATTTTTATTTGTGTCGTGAGCGTTTGGACATTCTTCCACATGAATGTTTTAATTTTCCGAAACATTTAATGGTACATTGATTAATATATTCAAACGTATGTATATATGTGTCTTATGATTCAGATATAAAAGATGATTCCTTGAAAAAAAAATCGAATATTTAGAATTATCCTTTCTTCCGTCACCGACTACTTTATTTTTTTATTCAGCAGTACATTCTATTTTCAATTGAAATTTTAACAAATATATACAAATGTTGTGTTTTAAAGGCCTACCTAATATTTTATTCAAGTTAAGATATATTAGGAATTGCACTGATTAAACCATCCTAAAACTGTGATTTAATTAGAAGACTGATTACTTGTCGTGTTTTATTGGTTCGCTTTGTCGTCGTTTTTAGGTTTTTTGTTCTAAATATATATTTTATTCTTCTTAGAAGATATTATGAAAAAGAGAATTATGCATAATTAAAAATACACCATTGGAGAAGGAAAGATTTGATTCTGATCAACAAATTCATATTATTCCTCTCTTAGACCGTCGCACAAAATTTGGATGGTGACAACTATAAATATATGGTAAAATTAGCAACTTTTATTTAAAAAAAAAAAAAAAAAAAAAAAAAAATTCATAAGACTGATTTTCATCACATTTTGTTATGTATGTATATTTTGACCAGATCTCAGGAATGTATTTAATTTTATGTATAACTCAATATAGAGTAGGACAAGGGTAGTTCATAAAATCAAATCACCAAATAACTTGTTTCAACATATATGACTGTACAGATTTCATGAAATTTTACTCAAGAATACGAATAAAACACTCTCCAAAAATTTGGCGGTTGTTCTTGATAAAAAATAATCGCAATAAATTGGCCCTTATTCTGTTTTGAAGACATAAGTTTTCAAAATAGGCTCTACAAATATGGTTCATATATTAGTCTTATTTTAGAATTAAAGAACTTAACACTTATTTTCAATTTGTTCAATCATTTAAGGTTAGGCCACGTTTATGGCACAACGATGGAAACGTAAACCATAAATTATGGAAATGATAAATATTGCATCTACATATTAAAAAAAGTCAGTGTTCATTTATTTATTCTACTTTTTTGAGTAATACTTTTCTTAAGTAAATTTGGATTTGGTTTGTTATTTTAATCAGAAACACATGTACACACCATACTATAGTATATGTCAAAAAATAATTGAAAAAATATATATATCTTTCATATCATTCACTTTTGCTTCAAGGTATGTCTATAGTTAAGTATTACGGTGATATAAAAGAAACTTATATCATGTTTTGTATGATTCTTAAAATTGTATTCCCTATTTTTTTATTAGTATTTCAATTATTTCAAGTGACAGGAACCACACATGTGAAATCTTAAATCACTAACTGAAAGAAAACACACAAGTTAGAGAAACAAACAATTTATTTGCAACAAGACGAAGTTTGAATGTTCAAGTCAGCATCTCAATTTATTACAATAACTTTTTCAAAGACGATAGTAAAAACTGAAGATGAAGACTTAGTCATTAAAGCGTCATCTTTTTGCTAATGAAGTATTTGTGTTAAAAAGTTATTTTATTTCATTTGTTGGATTGATTAATTTATTCAACAAAATCTGTCAAAGATGATAAAATTTTTATCAGAACGTTGATAATTTTCCTACACAATGGTAACAAGCAAGACATTTTAACAAACAATACTTTTTATGATTTTGAAGTTTATAAAAAGTAGGGTTTATTAATTACATGTCCTACATTACATTACTTTGTCTTAATTCCTATCATCAATTTCTCACACATTGATACACGTATTTATGGCACACTCTTATTACAATAAAAATGTAGGTTTCATTATAGTTACATATCCTACAATACATTACCACATATATTATGCACTTATTTATTGCACACTCTGTATTTACATTAATTAAAAAAAAAAAGAAAACTTTCAATTAACTCGGTTAAACAACCTGACACTAGAGCAAAACAAGATACAAAGCAGTTCTCAAATTGCTTTGCCAATGTTTTATAGGAAGTTCAAAAGCTAATACAAACAACAGAAGGAAATTTTAATTAACTCTTTGAAGTTTGTACTTAATACGCATCAGCTTTATGTCATGAACCAGGGGATTAAATGCTAATGATTGCAGATAGTATGATTAATTAAATGGAACTCCACTGTTAGGTCACACTTTCATTATAGTTTTAATACCATTTTATTATTATTTTTTTAAACACGATTTTATATTTATGTCAATAAATTCTATGTATTTCATTGCTCTCACCGATCCTACTTGTTTGTTGAAGTTGTGGTTCAAGTAGTAGGAAATTTATTCTGAAAATGGAGTTATTCCGAAACGGGTCAGCAGAAGGTCACATAGTACTTTTAGTGGCAGAAGAATGTACTCAAATTATTATATTCTGATTAATTTATTAAATTAAGAAACATCACGTGATCAGCACATTAAAAGGGAGAAAACTTATTGGAAAGCTAAAAATGTTATAGGTTCAGAAGAGAAGAGAATGTAGGAATCATTGTCTTTTATGAAATATTTTTATCCCCAGTTCTATTGGTAACTAAATTCTTTCTACACAAATTCAAAATCTCAATGTTATCTTCTGCTGACGTTTTTCATTGAGAGATTGTACAAAAAAAGTTCATTACACAGATTTATTTAAATTGGTGTAACACTAAGTGGTAATAAGTAAATTTTAATAATATAAATTATGCATATCGGTTAGCTCTTCGAAAAAAAGATAATTATTTCAAACAATTCCTAGTATGATGCCCGACTAATTAGCACTTTAAATATCATATAAATTATTCAAATGAACATGTAACTTGTAAAAATTTGAGTAAAAATAAAATTTGATTGAAGTAGACGTTACCAAGTTTATCGTCGGTAACGTGTTCACCAGGATAGAGGAGATCTGTCAGAAGGTAACCATAGTAACCAAGGCAAGAGAAGGGTGCCGTAGTAGTGCACGAATCGTGATGATTGTAACGGCGAGAGAGGGACTCGCCGCACCTATAAAACTACGATACCCAAGGGGCGGAGGTCAGTCTGTGGTTAGCTCGGTAAAAACTACACACTGTTTTTGATTACTTAATAATACTTTGTACTATCTCTCTAGCAAATATGTAGAAGTATTAGCTTAATCCTTGCATATTTTATATTTAAGGTTTAGTTTATAGTGTACGCGTGCAGTGGAGATTGATAATAGTGTAGGACACTAGCTTCATTGTTCTCGGGCGTATGTGTTTTGAGTGCTTACTTACGAAAACCTACGAATAGGACAGCGTCTACTATAATCCCGTTAACTGTGCATGTAAGACGAGCTAGTAAATTATGGAATAAGTCTTCGTTGTTTTAGGTTAAATATGTGTTCCCAACTCACACACAGATATTCTTCGATGTTGTTGGGTGTATGTGTAGTGCAAACTCATATATATGAGCATTTATATATATATATATATATATATATATATATATATATATATATATATATATATATATATATATAAAGGAAAATGGAAATTAGCTCTAAGATGAATAACAAAAATGTAAAACAAAAAGCAACAAGAAGTATACTTCAACCAATGTCGCCATGTTTGCAGTTTCAATTTTAAATAATTTGACATATTATCATAGAAATACATACTTATATCATACCCTCTGTACAATTTACACTGACATATATATTAATTTTGTACTGTGGATTTTATTAATGAATAAAACACTTTGTAAAGTACATGTCTGAAATTATAATTTTGGATTTAAATTCATTACATTCGCCGGATAGTGTTGAGCAACAGCATTATTCATATATTTGGTAATATTTTCAGTGTTCCACCTTTTTTACTAGAAATATTATCGAAGAAAATATATTAATTATATAAAGTTTTAAATGATCTTGCTTTCAACAAGCTCCCGTACCTAATATTTGACTAAAAAACTCTCCGCTGTATTATAAGTTGTATCCGCTATCAATACGGTACCCTTAAAAGTTGTAACAAATACCATAGTGCTTCAAATAATAACCTCCATATCATATCTTGTTCATTATTCTAGTTTTTATTTTGACGAGAGTTGTTATGAAAAAGAAGAAGATAAAGTATAAAATGTTTACAAAAGACAAATTAAGATTAAACAATTAATCGTGAAATTGTAATAAAATAAATAAAGGTTGGAGCGGAACGGAGTTAGTGAAACTTACTTTGTATACTGAGGATTTTTGACATAAGTGTAGTGCAAATATAACAGGATAAATATGTTCGAGACTTTATTATAACTAAAGGATAAACAAGCACGTATAGGTGGGAAACGAACCTGTAAGGTTGAATTCCTGATAAATCTGACATTTCGTAAGTAAATAGTATTAAAATTTTCATTATAAGGTTTTAACTTTTCGAATAATATACCCAAAACACAATACGTATTTTAGGTGCCCAATATTAAATCACTGACAAAATGAACACGCATAATAAATATCCCCCTGTATACCCTTGTGACATTTAATAAAACCAATTAATAATGTAAATTGCTTTTTAGATTTACTGCTTTAAACATTGTCCCAGTTACAACTTCATTGTCAGAGATTTGGAATACTCCCCTGAAATCAATTAGTAATTATTATGATGGTTTATATTACCCTATGGTTTAATTAGCAAAACGTCTATTAGTCAAAATTATTTATGAAACAAAACACGAAATAGACTGTAAGGCAAAATGTTTTCTAACATAAATCACCTAAATTTAATACAAATACTTCCCAGCTACACAACACTCCACTCGGTTCTTGAGTTAATTTCAACAAGTTTAACAAAACATATATTTTGTTTCTCAAATATAATGTAATAACTGGAACACGGACATGGTTCAAGTTGTCGGTTCTATAAAAACCTTAATAAAATAAAACATGTTTCAAAATATTATTCCAAGTCAAATTGCCTTGTCACCGTGGAGCTTAAGAACAATATGGTGACATTTACTCGACATACTTATTATAACATTCTCTACAATAGCCCACATTTACTCGTAGTAGTGATTCGTATTAGATCACAAACCCCTCAGGGGCGTGAAACAACCTAGCTGGATCTACAACTTTCTTAATCTAGTCTTTGTTACATCCACCTATTTTATCTTTCTGATTAGGTTTTTCTTGACTAACTCTTACTCCCTTCCTGAAGCAATGTTAGTATTCCATGCCTATGGAAACCTTTTAACATCTTTTTACATTTGAAATTGCAGTTGATTCTATTTAGGCGAAAATAACTAGTATTTATATTTTTTTAAATTGTAATTGTTTCTTATTAACTTTCTAAAGATAACGTTAGACGTTTTAGCGATATTTATAAAAAAAATATATATATTTTTTTTGATATTTAAAATCCCTCCCCCCCCCCTTTGAGAAGTGTCACTTTTTGAGTTATTGATTAAAATGGGAAAATTGACAATAAGCGCTCTCTTAAAAGTCGCTTATCTAAAAGTTTACCTCTTGAAATATGTTTATTATTAAAAGTAATTTTTTTTTATCATTACCTACACAGATCAGTTTCTGAGATTAATATTGAATCCATTTGTGCAAGAATATCTGGAATTATTTAAATTTTCATTTCAAAAGCTAATCCAAAAGAGGAGCATACCTTTATGCTCCCCTTGCCCAATACTATACAGAAGAGTGCTTTTATCTCAAATGATTCTAAATAAATTACTTTCTAAAATAAACTGAGCTTTACCTAAAAAGCTTTTAGATTTAAAACATAAGCCAGTTTGAGTTCTCAAGGGATTAGCTCCAGTTAAATACCCTTCCATTAGCCTCACAAATCTATAAAATATTGAAGGAATATTTGATAAGTTTTCAAACATAACTATTGGAAATATGACCTGTTTACGAGGGTTGTAACTTAACTAATTATATAATAATTATTAGAGTATATTAAATCGACAAATGTAAGATCCAAGAAACATACAACTGCATTCTAATATGGCAGTGTATGATAACAGCTTACACTGCTAATAACAACTTTTAAGATATAGGTTAATTAATAAAGGCGCTTTATTTGAACATAGCTAAGAAATATGGCATTTACATGTTTTCAATTATGTGAAGTCAATTTTCTGCGGGTACTATGATTGAAAAGGCCAATTTTTCAGTAAATGAACGCGTGATAATACAAACAAATCAACAGTCAATACATTCTTGATAATCATGTTTTACCTAAGTATTACTGTAAATGTTTTACCAACAAACGTGTTATGCTTAAGTGGATTTGTTTATTAAGTTCTTTACAGAATACGAGTATTTGAAGATTTACAGGTAAATAATAAACTTGTCATGTTCTATACCTTACCGCGTTAAACTCACAAAGTTTATTAGTAAATTAGATATTAGACAAATTTACATGTTGCAATAAGTAAAAGTACGAGGTTTGTTCATTATTTTACTTTGCCAATTAATTACATATTTAGAACCGCATTTATTTACGTAAAATAACCTTATAACTAGAGGCATCTACTCCTTAGATGCAGGCTAACCGGCAATACAATATAAACCAATCTCATATTGAAACAGGAAGACGTTATTTATAAAAACGTATATCAATTTCTAATTTCTGTCCTACAAAATAATATGTAAAATGTACAATAATTATGAAGTTGCAGATTTGTGAAAACATTAACGGTGTTTTGAATGAAAGGACCTGTTTAGATTTCATGGTAAAAATCTGAGTTTACCATCCTGATGGCCCCGCTAACAAAACCTAGTCTCAATATCTTTTCTAGATCAAACTTTTATGAGGTAATTCAAGTAACTATTATTCATAGCAAGAGTTCTTTTTATAACTTGAATTTTATGTATGTAATCAATCATATAGAATAGATAATCAGTTGATAATAAAATGTATCTATAACTGCTGATTTGATATATTGAGCCTAATGATGCTTTGGTGATATAATTAATAGTTGTTTAATTACAAATAATGATATAGTTTGAAGTTATAATGTATGCTAGAGAATATCATTCTACGTGGTTGTTTTATGTTGTTATTGAAACTTGAAGATGGTTAGTGAAGGGAGGTATAAATAATAAAATATAGTTGTGGATCGCCTCATTTATGGCAAAAATTTATATAACGTGAAATATTTATAACTCAGTCATTTCGGTCTAATAACATGTTTCGGCAGAGAGTTTTGAATTTAATGCAATCAGATAGGCGATCAAAAAACAATTATATACTTAAACATAAACAAAACTAAATCCCCGAATTCAGTTTATTTTATATTTGACAGCTGAGTCCTGATTACCCCGGAGTAGCTTCCTTGAATCGTAATTTTAGTTTTATTTAAACATGGCCGTATACTAAGGGTTTTAAAATTTTAAAAAGTTTATAACTTGACAACCGAGGTTGATTTCATATTCTTGAAAGGTCGTGTATTATTTTATATACACACAAAAATATGCAGTATAAATCAACTAAGGAAAGAATATCCATAGAACAAGGTAGAGCAGATACAACAGTCATGTTACAGCTAATTAATTGTTAAGAGAAAGGGGAAAGTTCAAAAATCTCGGATTAAATGGATTAAAGAGTTACATATTTTTATTGGTTCGTGTAACGCCAAGCTGGAGTCCTTATGAAATAAGATCTTAATTTCTAGTACAAATAACTTTTAGATATTATTATTTTAGATGTTAAACACTACAGTACATTCGAATTCAAGTGAGGTAAGCTATGAGATTTTAATTGGTTGTAAAAACTGAGTTGTCATAACCCAACAACAAACTTCTCTCATATTCACCTAACATAATTTAAAAATTTCTAATAAGTAGTCCATTATAAGAGTTCATATTTACATACAATATTTAACATATTGGTTAATTTATCTTTAGAGTTGTTTTGCAATTTTCTTAAATTAATTACACATTAGGGTTTTTTGAAGTATTCTACTCAAATATTTCGAAACTATAATTCAAATAGTATACAAAATGCAAACATAAATTACAATATTCTTTTTTTTCTTTCTATAAAAGGTGAACTTAGAAATATATCCAACTTCAGTCCTTTAGAGTCCCACTCTATAGACAGAAATGAATTGATAAATAAAAGCGATTTAAAAGGGACAATGTTAAGAATTAGTCTGCCAATTGTCTGTTGAACATAAAGTGGACAGAGTGGAATGCAATGGAACTGTTATCTTATCACGTAATAAAAACAAAGGGCTTGCATACAAACCATTAAGTAGGCTTGCTCCTCACTTTCTGGTTAAAACTTTCTCATGCTCAGGAAATCGAAATTTTAAACAAATTGGTTGTGAGTACAGACCTGGTGACTTGACTATATATAGTCTACATATTATTTTAATATTGATAATTAGTTATGTTTTTAAGTTTTAAGGAGACCTTCAGTGTAATGTCTATTGTGTGTTTAGGAGAATTACGTTGCTGATGATGACGTATGGATACGGCGAGAGAGTGTGTCAAATCGCCTTAACAAAGTAACCAAGGAACTGGGTTTCCTGCCATCGAGTTACTTAATTTCTCTCCATAAAGGTTAATATAAATGGTTATTAATCCTGTTTATTTTTATAGTAAAAAATATATACTTTTGCAACTTTATAGAAAATACATAATGAATTATCGATTATAATTATATCGAGTGTATTTATTTTTATTCTATACAGTTGATTCAATAATTAGTTATTAAGACAAAACTTCTTTTATAACCAATAATTGAGTGATTCTGCACAAAATTCAATACGAGACTTTTTTTTAACGTTGTTTGTATTTTACAGAGATAATTTTTAGATCCTTAAAACAACATATTGTGATTAATTTGGATAAAAAACAATATAGTTTTATTATGTCAAATATATGTGGAATATATTTTTCTGAGTATGGGCAGGATAAGCACTTTAATTTATCTAGGCACTTTTTTTATACCGAGTATGATCAATCACAGGAAATAAGAAGACGAATTTAATTGATAATAATAATTTTAACAAGATGGTTAAGCAATTTAAAAGCTATTATGTGAAAATTTATATTAAAATCTGTACTTTACGTTGCTGTGTCTACTCACTCTCTTTTATTAATTTAACTCTTAAAGTAGGAACTAAAATAGAAGCATATATATGAAATGACGTTTTAACTCACTATTATGATAGTGGCCAGAACGCACAACGTAATAAACGACGTAATATTGGATGGAATGTGGGGTAAGAACAGAAGTACTGGATAGATTAAAACGGAGACACTTAATTATAAGGCCACCATAATTACAGAATATAAAATCTTCTACAAATAGGGTACATGGTATGGTGATAAAACAAGGTGTCTTGGGAAATGAAGGACATACAAGTTGAAGAACTTCAGAACATCATTTCACAAATCTAGGGCATAAATTTACAGAGCAGCGATGAACAAAGTGAAGATTTCACAAATTATAGTACACAAAGAAGCCGGAGATTCAACAAGAGGAGAAGAAGAAGAAAGATATACAAGCTGAAGAACTTTGAAATATCATTTAACAAATCCAGGATAAAACTTTACAGAGTAGCGATGAACAAAGTGAAGATTTCACACATGATAGCCAACAATCAGTCCGGTGAGGCTAGGTGGGGAGAAGAAGAAGAAGGTAAGGCTGGATTTGTTTGTTACACAGTCCAATAAGTTATCATTCAATTAATAGATGATTTTAGATATATCTATTGGTGTTATCTGTACACTTGAAGATGTTGAAGAAACGACCTCTAGATGAGGGCAATATAATATGTAAAAATATATACTTTTATAGAATCCGGCAGCCTTTGGTTGGCTAGTGTTCGTAGAAAGACAGATATTATTTCAAAACCACTTTGTTTTACTATACTACGTAAATATATACGACAAATAAAAGTATTAACTAATAAGATACTATATACATTGGAAATATTTCATACAGGAGGAAGAAATTCAAATAGTATTTTTATTTTCAGTTTATTTTCCCTATTTCCTTATTTAAATTTTCAGTTTCTACATCATCATTTAACTTACTTTTTAAGAATATAAGAAGAAAAACTATATCTTTCTTATACTTCGTTTGTCATTTTATTTTTCATCACACTTGGTGTGGATTGCGCTAAACAACTTTTATTAAATTATGCCACATTTGAAAGGAAAACAATTTCCTTAGAAGGTAGGCAATATATTCAAGGAACTCGTATAAATTCTTTGACTTTTTAAAGTATTATAATTCCAATTTTGTAAAGTGAATCTCTAGAAGTTTATTTAATTTATCATTTGCGCTTTATTTACGTCATTAATTTTTTTTCTCTCAACGTGGCGTGGAGCGAGTTACAAAATGGTAAAAACTCAATCTCAATTTGGTAGTAATTTTTTTTAATTTGCTGACACATTAACATATTAATATAAGAATTATGTATTCTTTCGGCTTTGTAGAGGTCATAAAAAACTAGTTTACAGTTTAAGATTAAATATGCCATATGGACATATCTCAAAAAGTATTTTTTTTAAAATGTCTTCAGATAGCCTAATTATATAGGTTCAAAGTTATGGTTTTCTCAAAATCATCTAAAAACCTTTATCATACATTTACCAGAACATAGCCATCTACAAACCACAAAAAAAAAATGTCTCTCATAACATATCTTTAAAAAAATGTTATCTAACCCTTGGAAGAGTTATAAAAATCTAATTACTGTACTTAAAGTTTGAAATATCATTTCATTCAAATTTTGTAAGTGTCAAGGTTACTCTCCAAAATAATAAAACGAAATTATTGATTTAACTGTCCTATACTGTTATATGTGTATATGTAATGCTATCAGAAAATTATTTCATGTGTATTTTAAGATTATTTTTTTGAATATCTGGAGAAGAATTTTGGTAATATAAAGTGAATTTACGTTTACCGGTACAAGCATATTTTTTAGATATGTATTATTATTTGGTTAACTCATTTCGGGAATAAAATACACATAGACTAACTTTAAAAAACCAGCTTCAAAACAATGAACGTTCTATTATATCTACACAATATTTGACAATGTAGATAATTCACTAAACAAATGAGTCAAAAGGGATATTTTCAAAAGAGTAACATTGGACAAAATATAAATTTACTAATCATTAATAAATTGATTAATCAGTATATCAAGATACTAATAAAACTTCACGACATTGCGAATGCGTAGATGAAATTACAATATCTCTTTTGCGTTTGTTGTTTGTTTAATTGTTTGTGATTTCTATCTTGTTCTCGTGACATTCATATAAAAAAATTGAAAGCAGTAATAGGAGAACGAGTCCTTGTAATCAACCATTAAAATAAATACATTATATTTCTGGAGCTTAGATAAAATTTAAATTGCTTTCTTGTATTTGTTCATATTTCTGGTGACTTGTGGTTTTTCTGTTCTCATTAAGCAAAATACCGATTTTCATAGCATTAACAAAAGAATGAATATTTATTTCCAGAAAATAAAATAAATACTAAACGTTTCGATTGTGTAGAACAAATTACATTATCATTCTACTATTTGATACTTTTCCCTTTTAAACTACAAAAATTTTAGCTCTTTATAAATATAATTTGTTCTAGGTGTTCGATAATTAATCATTGTTAATGTATGAATTTATTACATACTAGTTTTGAGTACCGGAGGACCAGAGTAATTGAGTTTACCTTCCTTGAGGTTGTCGTTATATTGTGCCAACGAGCGGTTCCACTTCTGTTGTGTAGTAACTGGCCAGTACTTCATCTTGCAAACACTTCACACAGACCGCACTTGACATTTTACAAGATATAAAATGTTTAATAAGAGAAAAATAAAAATATTTGAGGTAAAAATTAAATTAATCTCAGGTAACCGGAACTTAAGTCGATGAGAGAAGGTTGAGGGAACAGACAATGCATCTGACTTTAAGCAGAGATGGGAAAAGAGTGACGAAAATGTGCACAGGTACAAAGTGAAAGTTGCTGTGGCATGTAACCCAATTTAGAATTTGAGAATTGTCTATTTAATCTTAAACACTATTACTTAACACTAGGTTTTTTACTTGATAAAAAAGGTTGGTTTAACTCCTGAAAGATAGTGAATGTTACACATATAAACATTTTTGAAAAAATATAATTTAAACCACTGATAAATTTTAGTAATATATAAACAATCTGACTGTTTATGATTCCAACAATAATGTTTACAAGTTGAACTTTGTAACAAAGGATCGTTCCTAAGTTTACCTTCTTTTATTTCTCATTGTTAGTAGTGTTTTCTTCATGCGTACATTAGGTTTTGTAATATTTAGAGTTTTATTTCTTTATCTCTGTGACTATTGTTGGTGTCACGTCGTTCCCTAGGAAAAACTTACATTAGTATTCTAATTATTAATTTAACACATACAACGTTTTGCTGGTCACACAATAACTAATTATAAATATTTATGGATAGTAACGCCTATACTATATAAATTTTATTGTATGTATATTTTGTGTTCTATTTTTTTAAGACAGCGCCACTATTGTTACTAGTTAATTTGATTCTAAAATTATATTTTACTCTTTAAAATATATACGGTGTAGATAAAATAATCTGTTGGGTCACAATTCGATGTAAAATAAATACATTTTGTGGCATCTGAGACTAAAAAGGAGGTTTCTGAAATGATATTTGTCTGTCGTCTGTATTCTCTTTAACACAACCGAAACGCTTTTCAATTTATTTAGTATGTAGAAATAGTATACTCAGTATTAAAAAAAAATACGTTGAAAATTCAAATTCCGGTTTTAGCCGCCATAAAGAATATACAAATATTTTTTTGTAAACTTTTGTTTACGTTAAGCTAGTTTCTAATGACAAAAAAAAATTATATATATCACCATTTTTCCACAAATGCAATACGTGAGTTGTCGACAAAAAACATAGAACTGTAATTAAAAAAGGAAAAGAATCTTGACTGCATATAGCTATTAATAGGGAAATTTTAACCAAAGCCGTTCATGGTAGAAGCGAAACACTTTTGACCGTAGTTTGTATATTAAAAAATGTATAGTAAAAGATGTCCATGATGCACTTTCACTTTTTGGCTCACAACTATTGAACTGACATTTTTTATGAAAATTATTGTTTGTATTTTTTTTTCTGGTAGAGACCGTGTGAAAGTTTTTACATAATTTGTAGATAGATTTGTATAGATTATAAACACAAAAAATAATATGGAATGCAAATATATTATTCAACTTCAATATCCACCAGAGTGTTTGTTTGGAAAGATTGAAGTAGGTTAAACAAGCATTAAATTGAAAGCAATCTTCTAAACCTCTTGCATTTTACATGCCTTTACCTTTACATTTATACTTTGAAGGTAGTAACTTTGAACACAGATCCAATAAATACGATCTAACCACATACAACAACGTTATTCTAAGAATAACATACACAGAATTTTGTCTCGATGTCTAAACAATATATTCATTCTTTTGGTATATCTAAATGTTTTTGTAACCTTAGTAATATTTCCTTAGCAAAGTTGATATATACATTTCAGTAATAATAGTTAATTTTTCTGCCAATTAGATAATGATTAAATTTTTAAAATGAGAATTATTAGTAAAAAAACCTTCACGAGCTCATTTTGTATGATGGGATTTCAAATTCTTCTCTTTTCATTATTTGTAAAAATGGTTTTGTAAAATAAATAAGTAAAATAATTAGAATTTGATAATTTGATTGTGTACATTAGGTTTAGAGAAATGTATTACTTTCTATACACACAGATATAACACATACATGCGCGTGCGAGAACGGACTCACTGTAAAAAGTTTTAAATACCTTTGTAATATAGCAATTTGGATTCCGTCAAAATATAAGGTCAAAACAAACCAATATTAATAAAACCTAGTAAAAAAGACAATAAATCAAGTAAATTTGCGAAATATATGAGTAATTGATTTATAAAGAAATATCTAAGGATTTAGTTTGAAAACATATTTATCTAATTAATAAAATATTCAAATTATAATAGAAAGTTAGATGTATAGGAAATAATCATGTTAAACAGGTAATATGTAACTTAAGGTTTTGACGGGAGAATTTAAAAAAAGAAGAATAAAAGCTTGAAAATATTATTATACCATGTTAAGGAGGAGAGTAAACTGAACAGGTAACAATAGTAAATAAATTTCATTAAACCAATATGGGAAAAGTGATGGAATATTTGTTATAAGAAAAAATACAAAAGTTCTGAAAAACGATGTATGAAAACCAATAAATTGCCCTCAAATGAAGTAATGGTTACTTAACAAAAAAATAATAGAGGAAATAATATAATAATATAATAATAATAATTAATTGCAAAAAAAGTGAGTATGAAATCTGAAGTCACATATCGAGAACGAAGAAAGATTTAAAGGAAAGGTAAAAAGGTATCACACTTTAGGATGATAAGCAAAAGAATTCATAAAACATTTTGAAAACAGGAAAAATGATAAAATTGGAAAAAAAAAATCAGCCGAATTTTAAAAACGAAATAACTCAAGGACGAAACACCACATGTGGACAAATAAAGTTATGAAAGTACAGAAAAAGAGTGTTCATAATGAAACCATCAAAGAAAGATTGAGGAAGCAAAAGTGAAGTGACGATTCGACTTTTTAGTCGATTGTGTTCATGGTTTCTAATCAATTCAAATTGTATTGTTATTTAAAACTGAAAAATGTATTGATTAATAAATAAAATGTAGCTTTCTATTTATATGAAAATGGAAAAAATGAAGTTGTAAAAATAAAACTGTGTTGATTTAAAATTTCTAAGAACGATGATGCTCCAGTTGTCCGAAAACAAGCTTTTTAAGAGAAGTGGGGAGCATTTGAAAATAATTGAGATTAACTTTTTAAAGTATATATTTTACTACAAAATGTATAAAACAATTTTTAATAATTTTATAATATTAAATACTTTATATCTGGTTTTTATAAAATTAAAATTGATAGATTTATGACCTTCAAAGTGTTCTTTGAGTTTATCTCACGACGATTATTTGTTATTACCTGGAGCACATTCGTCGTAAGAACAATTTTAAAACAAAATTTGTTAACATTTAAGTCCCTCTATTTCGAATTATTCATTTTAATTCTATAATTAAAATGCAACATATTATGACACAAATATAAAGACAAAACACACGTACAACCAAATTTAAAAAAAAAATCAATTCATTATTAGCCTAACAATAACTTATTATTTTGATAAAATGTATTAAACAAAATAAAATAAAAATATAATTGTTCAATAGAGTGAATATATTTCTTTATGTTTCGTGTTTGATAAACAAAAATCAACTATTTTCCTACACAATAATGAGTATTTTATAATAAAATTTCATATTTCTATTAAATTTATCTGTAATAAAGTAAAGCAACTTGATGAAGACTATCGTGGTATTTACATACGCCAACCATACAATTTGATACAAGTAGATCTTCTAAATACAGTGCCTACAACTTACAAATAAATATGAGAGTTTTTACATTGATTAGCCTGAAGTTTGAAAAAACGTGACCTTTACATGTAAAAAAAAAACAAAAAACTTTCTATTGTTATACGCAAACAAACACAGCATCAATTTAATGGTTCCGTGAAATTGAGTTCTTTTGTAAACCTTTGTCTAGCAGTAAAAGCAACATATCACGCTGAAAGTACAAAAGCCTTTTTTGTTTCAAAAGAAAGCAAATTGTCACAGTACAGGGCTTCTATTAGAAGATTAGTGGATGTTTTACAATTAAATAGTAAAGACCAGAAGTTGCTATGGTTAAAGACACATTGGGTGTATCGATACTTTAAACTTTAAACTTTCATAAATCAATTTGATAGTTGCAATTTTTACTGTTTCTTTTGCAACTACCCCCAAATTTGAAATATATTTTCTGACATTTAGTCAAAATATACCCATGTAATAAAATTTTAATAAATCGGTCAATGTCAGTCGGACAGATCACAATCAAACAAAAACGTTTGTAGACTCTTGAGACCATAAAAAGAATAAAACTATAACACAACTCAACACCTAATTTTCCTAACCCATCATATGATAGTATGTATTGCGTACGCGTGAGACAATAAAATTATGATTTTTAGCTCTCTTAAAAACAAAAAAGGATTTTTTTTAAAAAATACAATTTTTTCGCCCCTTATGAGTTGGTTTAATTATTTAAAATTTTGAAATTAAAGAAATAAAATAGTTCAATAATCTATACTTTAACATTATAAATTATTTGGTATTACCTTTCCCCATTTTAAAAACTTATAAATAGTCAAGGAGTTGTAAAAATTAAATCCACTCCAAAGAGTTTATGGAACACTCTAAGGAGATGGTGATGTATAAATATTAAAAATAATTGTTGAAAAAGAACCTCAATATGAAACGGTTTAGTTTTAATTTCTATTAAAAGCAACTGTTCTTAGTTGATGTGGGTTTCAGAAAAATATATAATTTAATAAATCTCTGTTTGTAGATATTGATAATATTAACTCTTGTTTACTTCTTATTTGAACCCCGAACAAATAAAACTCATTCACAAAGTAACTTCACAAATGGCAACACATATATATATATATATATATATATATATATATATATATATATATATATATATATTGTATATTTTATATAATTATAACAATTTTATAACAATTATATATTTTATATAAATGTTGTGCTTTATTATTTCAATGTGATGAACAAACTTGATCATACGACCGTTCTTATTTTAAATTTCTATCAAACAAAACTCTTCATCGCCAAAAAGTCAATTCTGTATTTTTCAGTAAAAATGTAAAAATGAGTCAACTTAGAAAATAATTTTTAGATAAGACAAAAATATAACAATTTTGAACAATCCGATGTAGGAAACTCTTCTTCAATACCTAGTATATTCATGTTTCCTATTAATGAAAATTTTAATCTTGTATGACGAAAATTGATAAGGCTATGAAAGTAGTACATGGGCAATAATTTGACGCCCATTTATTTAATGGTAACCAAATAACACTGTAAAAACATTGCACAAAATTTCTCTTTCACCATTCCCCCAAAACTAAATACATACACTCAAAATTATACATCAGGAAAAATATCAGTTGGGTAAATATGAGAAAATGAACATAATCAAGCTTCTAAGGACAGAGTTCAACTTTCATTTTTGTATTGGGTCAATTGTTGCCCATTTATTATGACATAACTTATGGTTATTTAATAGTTTAAATTTGGAACAAGGATTGGGTTATTAAACTTCACAATTCATAAAATTTTAAGGAAATTAGTAAAACTGATGTTGATAAATTACTTTTTTTTTAAACAGCCTAAAGTTTGTTTTTATTTTTTTTACCGATTTCTTAAGAACCGCCATTTTGAGAGGGATGTTGACCAATACGTTTTGTTTGGATGCGTAGATTCTACACTTGAGGAAATTTTATCGTTAAAATCGATTTATAAGAAATTGTGATTTTGTGTTTCTTTCGGTAGCTACATCGCATTATTGAGTAATTAAATATATTGAAAATACGTCCCAATATATGGTGTTAAAACATGTCTACGTGTAAAGCTATTCACATACAACAGATGACAGACAATCATCATTTAAAATAAATACTTTTTGTACTTAGATAATCTCAAAACGGATATATCCACGAACATCTAGGTGACGATTTGTTTACTCACTAATTTCATAACTCCTTATATACTAAGTATATACGTGATATTGAAATTATCTACGAAAATACGAAACATTTCAACAAAGCCACTGCCAATTTTTAAACGTTTTGGTACCAATAGAAATTCATATTACTGAATCTATAGAAACTTCAATTACTATATAAATTATATACAGCTTGCTACAATGTATTTCATTGACTCATTGATGTTTGCGCAAATTTCATTATGACTACTCCTAATTTGATCTACATTAAGACACGAAAATTGGTGGTTCCTAAATGAGATATAATTTATTTCACTCAATATAATTTATGAATCCCATAACTTTTCTCTCTTCATTAGAGAATATATTATTTTTCATTTTAAGTAAATATTTATTCCATAATAAGTTGTGCTGTATAACTTACCTGGTATACAAGAGAGTTGTGCTTTTGATGTCAGAAACGTTATGTGCTTATTAGACTTTTCTTAAATAGGTCTTCTGCTTGAACAAATATAATATCTTTGTTGGAGTAAAGATTCTCTTTGAGTTGAATTAAATAGGCTTTGAGTTTGAATACTCTTTGATAAATTTATAATATTCTTCGTAGTGAAGGGATTGGTAGGTATGCCAGAACACCTTTAACGAAAAAACTGAAGTATTCATATTTCATTAACATTACAGATGACAACAAATATCCATTATTAAGTGTAACACAACATTTATTATTCCCTTTTTGTTTAAAGGCGAAAAACTTTCTGCAATTATAGTCTTAATAAAAAAGGAAGGGACGATCATTGCATAAAGACTCCTATTCTTCAAGTACCATAACACTCAAACCATTGAAATGGAACAAGAAGTAATCAAGAGTGGTATGATGTTGAAGATGAAAAAAAGCAATCTAAGCCAAGTGCACCTGTAAAAATGAGTAGATATTTGTACCTAGGTTTCCTCAAGTTTGGCACACCTATATTCATTATGACAGCCTTTCAAAACTCAATAAGAATAGGTAAAAAAGAGAACATACGTTAAGGTGAAATTGTCATATGTAAATGTCGGAAGTTTGAATGGATGAGAGTAGTTTGTAGAGTAGATATTTTACATGTTTACATAAATTCTGTAATATAAGTAAGCTGTATATTAAATTATTGAAACATTTTGAAATAAGAAAAAGTATGCTTTAAAAGAACAATAATAACTTTCCATTCAAAAATTATGAACGCAAATTTTCTTTAGATTTTCTAATTTTCTGAAGCAACATTTTTCACAATTCTCAAGTATTATATTAATTGGTGTAATCACATTTTGTTATTTTTAAATTATAAGAAATATTTATACTGTCCAAATATACTATACCAAGAATACAAGTGTAAAAAATCGCTGTAAGGATTACGAAATTAACTCTAAGACAAGCGCTTCAAACAGCACTATCAATTTACCTTAGTCGTGAAAAGTACTACGAAGAAGTAACTGTGTAATAATTAATTCAATAAAACAAAACCTATTTTATTAATATCATTATTTTTCTTACCCATAAATAAGCCATACATATGAACAATAATCAGAGTTTCAAAAGTTATAAAGTGTCCCTAGTTTAAATGGTAAACATGCCTCTATCCATTTATTTAATTCAGTCCAATAATTTCACCAAATACAGCACAAACTTATTTTTTCTACAGATGAAATGATGATTTATTAAATCTCTCTGCGAAATCAATCGAGACAAGAAGTAAAGTATGATACACAAACTTTAAAAATAAATAATATTTATTTAAAAATTCCACAAATATCATCTTCAGTTGATAGTCGTAAACTAACTTAGCTTTACAACGTGGTCATGTTGGAGTATTTTATCATTATTGAAATTTAATATATGCGTATTGGTATCCATTGGAATAAAAAATGGGTTTAAATAATATATTTATTACACCATGCAGTGCATTTACGAAAAATAATAATTTATTTGAAAATCTGGATAACAGATCTCTTGTAATATTGTTACATAAAAATAAAAAACGTTGGTATAACCATTAAAAAGGCAAACAGGTTGATTAAACTAAGAGAAACGGGAGGAGATTATTCCATCTCTGCTTGACATTCTGTCTGGATTAAACACAGTCCCTTTTGTTATAACGTATATTGTGCTCTAGTGAAAAATTATTGACTACATTGATCCGAATGGCACATGATCAACAAATTTATGAAAGTAATAAATTACGTTTTTTACTTATACAAATAGAAACCCTGTATTTTTTTAAACATAAATTATTTCTAGATTATTTAAAATATAATTACACTTATTTAGTGTTTTGAGCATTTTATACAATTAATGATTCTGTGAATAACACCAATCACTCCTTATGTATTTTACCACAACCAATAAACCGTTCTTGTAAGTTCAATGTGGTTAGTGCTTATCGCATAACGTGACCCAATACAAATAACGTACACTTGAACAAAACAATGTTCCAATTCAAATAAGGTTATATACTTTAATTCTAACCTACTTATAGATTCTGATTTTGTGTGATTCATTCAGATCTACTTACCACTTATAATTATTCACTGCTATGAAAAGAAAAACGCACTTTTACTATCACCACTGTTATGTATCGATGGATTTAGTTCATCTAGACAAACGAAAAACAATATAGAAATGATTTTTAAGTATAGAAGAATTAACTGCTAATAACGACACTACTTATAGAAACTTCACTCAAAAAATTCAAAAACACTTACTCTCCACAACAAACACTTCATTCGCAACAGACACCTTTTCAATGACTATATCATCATCTTTGTTTGACATTGTATGTAGACATACATTACATGTACTCAAAAACAAGTAAATTTTGTATATGTAACAAGTGACGATGATGACTTGGTCAATGGAACGTCGTTATGTTGATAATATAATATTTGTTTTGGGTTTTCATTAATTTAGTGATGGAAAGAGGTAAACGGTATGAGAAGAATGTACAGTTAAACTATAAATGATCGTTAACTTGACATCGTACCTCATATCCTTGTCCACGTGTTATAGTTGTTATAAACATTCAAAGTAACGACGGAAAACTGGGATTAAAACTGTTCTCAAACCAATGGACCATGATATTAGAGGTAAAGGGAATCACATAGATTTTTTATGTTAGTGGTGGTAAAACTACCCCATATTCAAGATATTATTTTTAATTTAAATTTTACGTGGAATTGAATAGGTGAGGAATTTTTATGATTTTTCAAAGCTAAGAATTTTGTAACACGTTTCGCATCTGGGAATCAGTCTAATTCACTATTTGTTTCTTCCTGTAACGTACTAAATAAATGTACTAACTATTGGCTATTCATTTTTTTTACGGGGAGTAATATTCATGGAATCAAAGGAGAGATATGACTTACAATAAAGAGTGTTGAATAAACTCATATTATTTTAACGGAAAATGATTTGGATGATGTATTATAAGTTATACAATGGAAGCATGAAACATTACTTTTTTGGATTCTTCAACGAATTGGTTCAAATAGTCACAAATAAATGGGTAAAAATCTAAAATGCCCGTACTTCTTTCCTCTTATGATTTCCCTCTGGGGCTCCCTTAAAATGAGTACGTGTTTAGCAATCCAGAGATAAATAAATCACGTAGATAGCTAAGAATCTGAATTTATATCTTTCTTCCTCTAGCCAAGGTTTAAATTCTTATTTTTAAACAGATCCTCTCCTATGAGATATAATATTGTAAGTCTACTTGATAATCTATTATATTCTCTAAACCTTGATGCTAGCCGGATTTTGATGTTTTCGTTTGAAATAAAAAATATAATAAGTTCCAAGTTTCTATGTTATCATAAGCAAGTTTCATATTTGACACCATTCTTGAGCTTACGTTTTCATATATCGATTAAGGTAAAAACATAATCTCTTCATTTGTATTCATGCCAAAGCTTACAAGATAGCCTTTCCTACATGACACGTCCTGTAACTTCATGTTCTGTATTCCTTAACCCCTAAGTCTTTTACTTGTTAAATCTAAAACAAACATCCCTGGATCACTTAATCTCCTGATACGCCACAAATAATAATGGAAGTAGTTAGAAAACGTTTAACTGTGGTTAGTTGAGAGATCATAGTCCACAAAACGACTTAAAATATATGATTTATAACTAATAAAGCATACAAATGGGTACATATATTATTATGGTGGTTATGGTATTGACAAAACCTTTAGTGTCATTTCTATTTAATACAAATTTATTTATACCAAACTATCCTTATGTTACTTGGATCATTAAATGTGATATTTTTCAGTAGTGTTGTAGTATCAATAACATAGAATAATTTTTCATATACTCTAAAATTGGTTGCTTAAATCTCGGACACAATACTAACTACAATACAATTGAGTAAATTATGGTTAACAGATCACAAATATTTTGAAACTTTTAAAAGTTGTCAATGTTCAAAGCTGAAAAAACTACCACCACGTGCAAAACAATATGTATAGACATTATAAAATACTGGTATATTATGAGCTTATCCTGATTGTATACATATGTACATTTTATAAAATTAAGGAAATCTTATCATACCGGATGCTCTCCCCCCCCCCAAATAAATTTGTATGTTGTTTTTAATCTCATAACACATCATGACTGGCGTAAGTAACGTGAGGTTATAGCAGAAACTGAACTACGTTTTTTTAGAAGTACACTGATCCTAATGTGCTCTTTAAAGTTCAAAAATGACAGTAGTGTAAATCAAACGAAGGGAGTTATAAACGGATCCAACAACAAGACTTATTATATTTCTATGAGAACTAAAGTTGAAGAAAATAAATAGAAATGTTCTATATTCCCAGGATCAGTGTTCTGAAATATATTAGTGGAAATATGTCTATCAATTTTCAAAGCTTTCGATCCTTAAGATTCCGTCTTTAAGCGCATATACTGTAAATATTTTATTTCACAATTACTCTAGGATTAAAACGTAAAATATTCTCATCGGAAAGTGAAACTTTGTGAATGTTAAATGCAGAGGATGAACAATTTACAAATATTCTCTAAACTGTGAGGCCACTTTTAAGTTAAATTACAGTTAATAGATATGTATTACTTTCACCTGGACATAAGTAACGTTTATAATTATAAAAATTGCAACTGTCAATGATTTGAATGTAGAAATTTAAAGTGAATGTATTAAAATAACAAAATAAATGATTCGTGATATTTTCAATATCGTTAATTCCGTTATCAACGGTACATGGACAAGAAAAGTCATGCAGTTTAGGATCTACGGTACCTCAATAATTCAACAAATGTCTTCTCTAACTTCAATTATAAATATTAGATGTTAATTAATAAAACCGGTTCTTGTAATTTTATATTGTTTATAGATAGTTTGTACGCCCTGTAAACGCACACACAATCACGCACTAACGTGCTTACATACAAACATATCCAAACAAAACTATTACTTCTACTACCACTACTATTAAACAACAACAACAACATCATTAAAAATAAGCATACTCAAATTGTGTAACCTAATTCATTCCATGTGGTGTATGTTATACTATAATAGTTAAAACGCTTACTACTTATTCAGTTAAAACCAATAACACAAACAGTAAGGATATATAGATTAGATTACAAGTGTTTGCTAAATAGCTCCAGGTAAATCTCCAACCCTTATAATTTCCTCAAGCACTTTACAAATTAATCTAATGTTACATGTTACACTCATACACTAAAGATCTTATATTTTCTGAAAACAAAATGTTATTATAAGAAACAGATAATGCAACACACTGAGTTTTTAGGAATACACAGAGAATGAGATTACGTCTTTTTGTTGTCTCATATACAAATTTAAAAGTAAATATATTTAATTCATAATTTTAACAAGTTAAATTAAAAAGGGTCACGTATCAAAAGTCTAAATTAACTAATGTACCCTTCTGGACAACATTAAATGTAAACATGCATAAGGACATTATATTTACTACTTTAATATTAATCATTGTGATACCTGTGTAACTTCTTGATTTCGGAATAACAAGTAGAAAGGTATTTGTAACAGTTTTTAAAATATTTAAATTGCGTTTTAAAATAGCGTCCACTCACAAAGGTTACTGCAAACACATCAAGAGAGATAACTCCAGCAGAATCTGTAAATTGTTTTGACGTTAGTTTAACTAATCAATGATACGTAGAGTGTTACTGCTAAGCGGTTATGCCAAGTTGGGCGATAAATATTTTAAACATTGTTATAAGAGACTGTTTGATTCCATGTTTACTGCTCTATTTTATTAAACGCTCTTTGTCAGTTTGTTGCTTTTTAAGCTAATAACTCGAGTACAAAATATAATTTGTGTCTTATAAAACTATAGTATACAAATCGCATGCTAATACTAACTGGAAATTGTTTTAAATCGATGCAGCGGTTTCGGACATATAATAATATTTTACTGCTGAAAAATGGGATATACAGATTTTCTAAACCATTTTACTCAATTTCTTTAAAATGTCAGTAAAAATTGTCGTCAAAATGTATTAACAGTGACAATATTGGTATATAATATAACACTTGAACTGAAAACTATTTTAAATAAATTGTGCAGCATTCTTATGTATAAAAACATGTACGAAATAAATAGGATATCTACATTATTCAGTACATTTTTTATAATTCAGGGACAATATACACGTTATCAATAAGAAAATTGCAACAAAATGAATTTTATTAAAATGCTTTCAATATTATTGATGGTTTTACTTAATAATTCAAGAATGTATAGTGAATGCGATGCCGACCTTAACAAAACATTTGTCATAAAATTCCGTATCACAACTCGCTTATCTTATATCCTTGAGTCTGGAAATAAAAACTAAGAAATGGGGCTAGCCTTAGTTAAAAAAGTGGAGAATTATAGTAAGTTTAATATAATCATTAGAGATTTAAAAAATAGGTTCTGAACTATTACCATGTAATAATTGAAGTTTACACCGCCCAAAATATACTGTTTTAAGAGTAATCGTTAAAATAAAAACCCCCTCCATCGTCAGGATGTTTGTGATTTATGAAGGTTAATTACTCAGAGTAGTGTCCAATTTTTATCAATAACAAAGATTTGAAGATTGTTCGAAGAATTAAGGCATATTATCTCATTCACAAAAAACTAATAACGGAAAGTGGGATTAGTTCACCAATTAAAAATACAGGCAAAATTTCCAGATGAACTGATGAGGTGATAAATGAATTGCATTAATGGTGGTGATATAAAAATATACCATCTAACTGACATGATAAAAGTACTTTGTAATAATTGTAGATTAATTATTCGTATGGAAGCTTAATAATAATAATATATTTATATCACTTTCAATACATCCATAATGTCAACTTACGTGACGGATCAAAATGCCGATGTCAGGTTTTTGGTGGTTACTTGTCGTTTTGAGGTTCCCTGACTAAAATTAGTATATTTCATCACTAGGACCAAAATAGAAGCTTTTCGATACAATGTCAAGGAAAATGAGCGAGGATCGAATAGTTTGTCAACAACATTACATTTTACAAGTTAACATGTTGACGCAGTTTAGAACTTATTTTTTTTTTTTACTTATATTTAATTAAAGGGATATTATAAACCTAAAAGTTTATTGGCAAAATCAGTAATATCACAGTAAAAGTATAACGGCAGTGATACCCTTTAGTATTATCCCAATACCATCCCTTACGTTCAAAAGGGTTGTCAATTCCACACATAGTTTTTGTCATGTGGCAGAAAAATAACCCTGTGTTTCAAAGGACTTACTTACCTGATATCTCTTGAATTTCACATTATTTTTCATATTTATGTACGTAGACCGTCCGTGTAAACCCACTTGTCTGTACTACTAGGTTTCAAGGCATAGATAATGTATCCGTCTAGGAATACAAGTAACCATTGTAATTATAATTTAACTGAATTCTTTAAAAAAAATTTTATAATTAAAAAAAATTAACCATCTAAAAGAAATTTCTAAAATCAAGAATAATATCGGCTGACATCTAACTTTTCGCAAATGAGTCCCTGTTCAATTCAATTACTTGAATAAGTCTTATCCAGTTCGACACTGAAAGAAAGTGGGAGATGACATTTTTTCAATGTAATACATAAAAATTTAAAAGTGTACTTAAAATATAATGATTACAATTATGAAAAAAGTAAATATAAAATAATTACTAAAATATTAATTATCATCCATTTAATAAAAAAAGGTTTCTTATTCAATTTATTTATTCAACCAAATTAAATTAGTTAACTTGTAACGATGCCTAGTTAACTCTAACCATGCCAGTTTTACTGGTTATCGAATATGAACAAATTAAAAAAGGAACAAGTAGAAACAAATAACACTTTAACTTGAGATCACCGTAACATTTAAAGTTTTGTAGTTTTATATATATTTAAGTACATTAAGACATATATACGAGTTCTTATTTTAATGCTGTTAAAACATTACTAGGAGTAACATTTATTTTATAATTTGGTGATATACCTTGATAATATTTGGTTCCAAACCTCAATGTTCTCAACATTTCAAATTACAAACACGAATATAATGTTTAATTTTTCTGAACAACCATAATATAAATTATTAATACAAAATTTCCAAATTTTTACCATTTCAACTTTGATTTCAGCGGTTTTTATTTTTCAGAAGATGTATGTACTAATTTTCTTTCAGACAATTAAATGTTGTAATTTAAAATTTCTTTTAAAATTATTTATTTTCACAAATAAAATCACTTCGACGTGTGCACTACTTTACATTGGTCCTTTTATCGCGATGTGAGAATTAACCATGAAGCATAATAGTAAAAATAAAACTTTACAATAAAAATTCTAATTGTTTTCTACAGTTTTCCCGCAGGACGTTGTACCTGAACGAAATATAATACTATCTTAAGTAAATCAATAACAAATTTATGTGTATATAAATCCTCTAATTTTTTCGAATGGCACTGTCTGTGCAAAAAAATAATATTTCCTTAAAATAGTGCCGGTGGCGCACAATATGTGTCAATTTATATTTCAAATCCAAATGATAAAAAGTAAAAAATATAATACACAATCAAATATATTTGTATAAAATAAACTAAGAATAAAATTTTCAGCACCGGGGAAAAGTTATAAATAATAAATTGGCAGTGAACATGTTAAATCAATGCATTTTTGTAATTAAAATTTTTAAAGCTACAACCCATTCAAGATTTATTTTACAAAATTCAAATAAATTATTATTTACCTAACAGTTTCCTTTAAAACCTAATTTAATAGGAATATATTTACCAAATAATTAGAGTATAGGTTCAACAGTAAGCAGATAGTATCCATGGAGAAACGAGGTCTAATGAGAACAGAACTACTAGTTTTATTTTTAAACTTTATAAAATAACCAAATAATATTTTTTAAACAATTTTTAACGCTTATCATACTGAGAAATAAGTGATATTTTATTTTAATCTCACTATATACAACGTTATATACACATTATTGTTGACACATTATTGTGTTATTACATAGATCAATACAGTAATAAAAGCTACGCTACTGAGCAAGGGATTCTGCATAATTTTATTAAATCACAGCACTACTATTTCTAACTCGATAATATCCTCAGCTCTTGACCTAAGCTTGTTCACGGAACTGGAATACCAGATGTGGTGCTCAACAGGCGATAAGATTACGGGTATAAATTTCCACCTCACATCTTCCTCTATATAAGCAGATCTGTCTGGCGTCTAGTAAACTACCATTTATAGCATAATTGCCTATTTAATAAGCACTTGCTTTTTACTCTCTTTTTACACAATTATTCGATTTTTAAACACAAACATTTTGATTCTAAAAATAATATTTTATTTGTTCAATACTTGTGGACACAATTAGTGATTTGTAAAAGACTTACAACGATGACAACATAAGACACATAGAGACATACACACCTCAATTGTTTGTACACATGGTTAAGAAAAGTTATAATGAAGAAAGTTGGAATATATTATTAGGTCATCATTTTGTAACTATTTAAAATAAAAAAAAAAAAGAAAATTAGATTCTCTTTGTAATGCTTATCTTTAATTAAACATTAACAGTTAATAAAGCTATCCATTGTAGTGGGAATCGCGAGGAATGATAAATGAATCTATACAACTTTTACCTAGTCTTTTGATATAACCTTCTCTTTTCCCAATGAGGTCACTCTTAAATATGTCTTGTTTTTTTTAGATTCTGACACTGTAACAGTATTAGAGGCTTGTGTATTTATTTTCCCTCCTTTATATAAATGGCTGTCATGACCGAGACGTTTTTCGAACTTAAACCAAAAAGGAGGAGGCAGTTTATGAGATGTTTTAATTTCTACAATAAACACACCAACTAGATGACGTTTTACTGACTAACTCATCATTTTCCGTTGTACCTTGTCACAATAGAGACACGGGAGAATTACTTTAGAAAAAAGTTTTTAAGATAAAAAAAATATTTGTGAAACATAATAGACATTTATGGAATCAAGGATAAAATAGTATCTATATGGTTATGTAAATGTATCAATTTATTATTTTTTAATTTTTTTAAAATCCATATACCGTAACTGAAATAAAAATTTATCACAAAACTAAAATATTCGATTTTATACTTCTTTTATGGTATTATTT
Source organism: Aphrophora alni (assembly GCA_963513935.1). NCBI lineage: Eukaryota > Metazoa > Arthropoda > Insecta > Hemiptera > Aphrophoridae > Aphrophora > Aphrophora alni. Next base: position 44,042,155 of record OY740774.1, read on the forward strand.
ATATTATCGATTAATAATTTTGTATGAGACACAATTACACCGTTAAGAGTGAATCTGTGTCCAAATAGTAAAGAGATAAGTACGATTTATATTCATTCGGTTCATTGAAATAAAAACTGTACATAATTTTTTTTGGACGAATCTAAGACTGAAAATTGTTATTAAATTCAATATTGGTTTTCACAATATAACAAGCTAATAATTCCTCACCAAACATGGTGAATATCTTAAACCTCAAATATTTCGCAAATTTCACTGCTGAACTCTAGTTACAAAATTGTATATCTTTTCTCAATCTAACGTTTTCTAAATATTTTACTTACAATCTCACTTATATTTTATTTTTTGTTGTATATATTTTTAGGAATTTGTATTGTAAAGAATAATAATTAAGTATTATATATTGTCAAAAAAAGTTTTACTTTAAACCTACTAAAATTATTACATGAAGTAATAGTTTAGTAATCTTTAGTCAATTCTAATTTCTATTACAATAATATTATTTTTAATCATTTATTTATTAATGCTGATTTACTTTAAATAATATTTTTTCCAAGCAAACATTTAGCCACCTTTAATTTAATTGTTGAAATTTCCACAAGTATTTTTTTGTGTAATTAAGTTATTAAACAGCTGTCACAACCATTTTGAATGATGACATACACGAAGAAAGTTGGAAGAATCCAAGTATAAAAGGATTTAGTTTACTATATTAAGCCATATTTATATAATTGATAATAATTATTTTACATTTTATGTAAGAGTAGTTTTACAGAATGTATTTTTTTAAAGGAAGGTCGTACCTTATCTCATAGAAAATCCCAGACATTTAGTTACCAAATTCATTTCCATTTGCTTTTGTTTGTGTTTATTTTACACTAACTTCACTCCTCATTGACATTTATCCGACGCGCTTTTTTCTCTCTGTCAAATCGTACTGCCTATTAAATTACTAATGACTGGTGAAGAGAAAAACGACACAAAAAACATAAGGGTAGGACATGTGACAAAATTGAGGAAAGAGGATGATCTCAGGAGTTAAAAAGTCAAATTATTTATCAATATATATTGACTCTTTCTTTCAAGATACGTTTAATCATTGTGTCTCCATTTAATCACATGTTGTATGTACTGTCTACGTTTAACATATTGAATTACATTATTGTACATTTAAAATAAATATCTTGTTCAATACATTTGATGATGTATTTGGTTAGTGAGAAATATAGGTAGTAAGTTATTAACGAAACAAACATGCAACAATTTGACCACCAGGTTATTAACAAAACATCACACTGTTCACGAAGAGACAAGGGTAGGAGACGTGACATAAATGATGGAGCAGGATAATGGCAGGAGTTACAAAGTCAAATTGTTTATCGAAGCATATTGCCTCATCCATCACGTTTCCGTATTATTACATGTTGTAAGTAACAATGTCTGCGTGTAGCATATTGAATAACATTATTGAATTTAAATGAGGAAACTGGTTTAATTAATAATGTATATTATATTGTAAGAAATATAATTCGGAAGATATTTACGGAAGCAATTTAAATCATAACCCTATGGAAAATTATCAACGGATATATTTTTTTAAGGAATCTATCAAATGTAAAATATTCCTCTATAATTTGAATAAAATTAACTTGAACAAACGTTTTGACCTCTAGGTTGTTAATAAACCTTCTCTTAAGTTTTTAAAATTAACCACACAAGAAATAAAAATAAAAAAACCTTAAGATGGAAATAATATTCTATTGTAATTGAATTTTATTGTAAGTGTTCAGCTAAAAAACTATATTGCACAAATTTATTCTATAATTTTTTAGTTGATTAGTACTTATTAACAATATTATACAGCATAACTTATGTCAAATGTATTGTGAAATAGTACAAGAATTATTTGTTTTAATTTCATTTTACTATAGTCCTCCTAATTACCTAAGAATTTAACTGAAGAGATTAGTCTTCAATTGCACGGGAGTAGTGATATAAAATCATGAGAATAACACTAGACATTAAAATATTAATAAGTACACATGTCGATAGAAGGATATAAAACCTAATTTAATAATCTCTATGAAAGTCGGGGAAAGGAATAACGTTTAATGGTAACTAACGCCCATTACCAATTTCTTGAAATTCATTCTTCGGTCCAGTTTTAGACCTCAGATCCCATGTATTTTAAAACGTGAATTATTTGATCACTTCAGTTGTGCTAACAGACAATCCTATTATCCAAAATTGACTGAATAAGCCCGTTAAAGTTTCGTTAATAGATATTTATTTATATGTTATTATTGTATAATATAAACAATAAAGACAATGGTGTTTCTCTCTTCTGACAAAGAGAGGGAAATGTTGATTAACCGTTAGTTTCTATTCGTTGGCAGAAACTTCTTACGTTGTTTCACTTGGTGTTTGTTATTATTTTTTATTAGTGTCTTCTATAAAGTTTATCCGTGTTTAAAATATAGTTTTAGTTATTTTGACCACTCTGGTCTAGTTGTAGACTTGAGTTTCTTTCCAAGATCACTAGTTTTAGTTTCAGTTTACAACATCGTTCTATTACATAAGAACTTTTCACGTTTGTTATATTCTAAATTATAATAGAGAGCTATAACTTATTTATACAGTAATTTATTATATAGTCCGAATAAACTACATTATAAACTCAACGCTCCACATAGCAAATAACTGAAGAACAGGCACATTTACAGAGTATATATTTTGTAGCTAGCTTGACTACTTGCAATAATAAATTTCCCAGTTTGCTAAACTGACAAAGTGTATCCATAGTTGCTATGCTTCTACGCTCCAATAACATTTATATTATACTTGCCTTCTCTCTAATAAAGTAATCACTCTCAGCGCCCCAGTTAACCATCAACTGAAAACATCTCCAAGTTGAACATACACAAAGTGCTAGGACTTTAGTCAGGAAAATATTAATCATTTATACATTACTATAACATTTTAAATTAGTGGGTGTTTTGAATACTGGTTAATTAATGGAAGGAACTGTGGCATTTATCTGTGCTCTAACCGTAATTACAGTCATTTGTTTTTTATACTTTACCCTACAAAAATCACTGTTATCTTTAACTAATAGGAATTAAATTAAGTTTTAAAGGAATTTCATGAGAAATAATATTTAATTAGATAAAAATGTACCGAAGAAAATTCTATTAATTGTTGAAATAATATTGATGATACAATTGACGCTTACTTTGCAAAAAAAAAATAATTAGTTTTTGACTAATATAATTTAATTATAAAATAAATATAGTTTATTTCATATTGAGTGTGACTACAGTCGGTACTCGGTGAAATTCCATAAGGCAAAACAAAAATGAAAAAGCACTTATAATTTCACAAAAAAACAATTTATTGCTACAGCTGTTTCGCCTTTAGGCATCGTCAGACAACTAAGAACTAAAAACTAAAATACAGGTCAACTTAACACTAACATCTAGGAATGAAGGTGGGGATGAAAGCAGAGGTTGGGCAATGACCTGGTTTTACCTGAAAGGGACATGGATAAGAGAAAACCATGTCCCTTTTCTCTTATCCATGTCCCTTTCAGGTAAAACCAGGTCATTGCCCAACCTCTGCTTTCATCCCCACCTTCATTCCTAGATGTTAGTGTTAAGTTGACCTGTATTTTAGTTTTTAGTTCTTAGTTGTCTGACGATGCCTAAAGGCGAAACAGCTGTAGCAATAAATTGTTTTTTTGTGAAATTATAAGTGCTTTTTCATTTTTGTTTTGCCTTATAGTTTATTTCTTTCATTTATAACATCGTATGCTATATTTATTTTTCGTGTTTGTTGAAATAGGTACTAAATGCCCTCTATCTTACTTGATTTATGAAAACAACTTATGAGTTAGACTGAGTTTAGTCCTATGTTATCACTCCTATGTATTTACTTTTATGATAATAAATATTAATAAACGACCAAAGCCAGTTTAAAAAATATTTGTACAATTTCTTATAATAATTATGAAAATGATTATATTTATGCAATTCAAAGCCTAATTTACAGTGTATTTACAATTGAAAGATAATGAAAAGTACGTGAGATTTAACACAATAAAGTATTTGGTTTTAAGTTTAAACTTTTTGTAGTTAAGTGAACAAATAATTCATGGCAATATAAAGTCTGATAAAAGGAGGTAGAAGAAACATTGTATATTTTCTCTACAATTTAGGTAATCTGAAAAAAACTAATAACACATCACAATAGTGTACATAGGGTACAATTTAAATTTATCCCTGAAGTACGTATAGAGGAGAATTAAACTCTAGCACTGAGTGGCTAACAAATTTCTTAACAAATGCTAAATTGAGATAAGATATACCAGTATTAAGATATAAAACGACTATGCTTAAAATATTGATTGGATTTAATAGTTCAGAGAATGCGGCTGTCAGCATCATAGCTAGTTCTAAAACTATTAAAAAAATGAAAAACACTGTTAAACCAATGCGTTTCCAGAGCACAAACATCAAAGTTCACCCCCTCTAGAGGAAACTATGGTGGATCCATATTAAACGAGTTTAATCCTAAAGACATTCCTCTGAACTTTATTAATCAAACTATCAGGGACGAAGTTAAGGCAATCAATCTACACGCTAAATGTGTAATCCAACCAGATAGTACAGAATTCAGAGGAAGATTTTTAGACAGAAGGATACAAGAATATAAATAAAATAGTCGACTTACTAAATCGATTCAAATGGAAGGTACTGTTAGATTGTTTTATTGTAGAAGCGTTAAAGTGTAGACATTTTCTTAGAGCAAAGTCAATTATGTTTTAAAACTTTATCTAAAATAATCATTAAAATACAATATATATGTTGATTTGATTGTGTATCTATGTATTGTATAATTATATAAATATGTGGTTTTTAGTATATTCATAGAATTACCGAACATATTATTTTTAAAACTTATTTTCCTCACGACAGACGGGTTAGACTGCGGTGTTTTTATTTGAATATGTAGTAGTAAATAGTAATTGTTTGATTAATTATACACAGTTGCATAATATTTTTAATATTACCTTAAAGATTTAATCTGTTATTTGAAAACGGACATTTTTTTGTTGGGAGAACAAAGGAAATTAACAATTGAGGATCTATTAAAAAAAAATTGTGCAGAGGTTATTCATAAATGCACAACTTGCAACTTGAATGCAAGTTGCAAATAAATTCCTTGACAAAATGTTTTTAATAACATACATAAAAATATTCGGAAGATAAAGTTAATTAGAAGCTAATAAACCTTTCTACGAGTGTAATAAAAATGTACAATGATCTAAAGTATATCAGATCTTTTAAGACGGTTCAAATAATAAAAAACACGTGTTCATGTAAGATAATGTAATATTCAGATTTAAATAAGCATTATTAACCTCTTTACAATTTTATGGTTTTGTAATTATTTTTAATTTAGATATTATGTCCATATTTCTTTAAGATTAGGATGGCCGAGGAATGGATTAAATGTGTTAGCTGTGTGAGAATTGAAAAGAAATAGTTAACACCTATTACAATTGCGACAAAGGTAACGCAATTGTCGTAATTAATCTAATTGATTGGGTGAACAAAGTGAATGATTTGAAATCTACACCGCATCAATATGTGATTCATATAATTTACTAAATGATATATATGCTGAATTATTCATGTAACGAATAGTTTAACTGATCTATCCAGTTGAAATATAAAAAATGAAACGACTATATAATATGTCATTTTTAATGTTTTAGTTTTTTTTTTTTATTTTTACTAGGTCACATATAAAAAATAAAGGTGAATCGGTAGTTGTTTGAACACCAGAGAATATGAGAAACAATGTTGAATATGTTGTATATGTTGTAACTACAATATGAGTTGTGTATTGTACGTTATGTGTTGCCGTTTGGACAGTTTTAACATTTACTAGAATCTGATAATGAAACCAGTCATAAGCCACACAATTAATGACGATTATACGCTATGGTCACTAGGTAATACCGATATTTATAGACGTACTTTGAAACGTCTTCCTTTAAATATATTACAATTATTATGCACTTTTTTTTTACAACGATAAAAATACATCTATTAAACCACTATGAAAGTATTATCATATCTCTTAACCAACTAATATGCCGTCTCATTTGATTTTTCTTTATGCAGTAAAATACTTGTAGTAGGAGAAAAAAGTAATCGAAAATATAAATTTAAAATGTTTGCTTACACATAGCCATAATTAGATTTCATACATGATTATCCTATCAAATCAAAGATTACAGAAACATATTACGTCTTTGAATCAATCATTGAACAATAATTAAAATAAACCATGAACTAAAAAAATATATATTCTCAATCTGATAATTGATTTTTCAATAATTCTGTAAATAATGGGTAATAATTAGGCTTGAAAATAAAACAGATTAAAATTTAAAAAAAAAACAAGTTAATGCTTATTATTTATAAAAATATAAGTATTAATTCCATTGAGGTATCGTATTCCCTAGAAGCTTATAGTATTGATAATACAAAGTTTATAAAACGCTTCTGAATTAAATTTCTCAAAGAGTTACAATACCTAGGTATAACAATGTTTAAATAAACATGAAAAATAAATATGGGAAAAACTTGTCATAGGGTGATATACCAAATTATTAATTATTCAGTACCAAAAGTGGAGAATGTCTTCGCCACCAACGTAGTGGAGACAGTCTTATCGGAAAATGTATTGTTTAACCTTTGCCTCTGATCCTGAAACGTAAAGTGAAATGTTATTATTACATCCACTCCAAATTAGTTTGAAGTTAGAAACATTAAAGATTTTAAAGCAGTCGACAACATTTTATATGACATCTTTAAAACATCTACAATACAAAGAAGTTTAACTAACATTATGAGATATGAGAGATAACCTTAAAACCCTTGAACTGGCACATGTTAAGGTTTTTTTTTCTTAAAAAAAAAAATCATTAAAAAAATATTATTTTTATACAAAACCTAACTTGTAAGACATTATTTTTCTCAGAAAGATGCATAGAATTTATCTATGTAAAAAAAATAAAAAAAATTGAAACGGTTTTGGAGTAAGTATGTTACATGTCAAAACCGAAGTTATCATTTTTCAGAAAAACCTGTATCACGAAAAATCAAAAGCTTACCACATTTTTCTAAGATATACAAAAGTTTTGTGTAATATTTGTGAATATATTTAGGAAAAAAGAAAAATTTGTTACATTTTGAAAATTTAGAAAATATTTTACGAAAAAAAGTTATTATTTGATCTTTTTTTTCAATAATCCACCAAAAATAGTAATATATATATATATATATATATATATATATATATATATATATATATCTTTTACACAACTTCTATATAACATTATATTCGGAAAGGTGCATAAAATTTAGCTTTGTAGTGAAAAAAAATGATAGATGTAAAAAAAATTAGGGTTACTATGTAAAATAGCCAAAAATAGGAACAAAACTTACACAAGAATTTCACAGAAATGGTAATGTACAGCATACTAAACATTATTTTTTTTTTTTGGTTTTTTAAAGTATTACTAGATATTTTTTATAGATTTGTGGATAAAAGTTGCTAAAAATAAAAAAAACTTTTTTTTTAAATTTTCATTAGACGTGGTACATTTTTACGTAAAAAGTGAATATTGGCTAACTATTTACAATAATTCACAATAAAATAAAATAATACTAATAATCAATAACCGAATTTTTATTACCTACTGTATGTTCTCAAAAAGATACATAGATTATATGTGAGTAATGCAAACACTTTTAGATTTAAAAAAATTAGAGTTATAAGGTCATATATCAAAAAATCGGATAATAACGAAGGCAAATTTCCAAAGAAATAGGTATATAAACCAATATTTTTTTTATAATAGATAGGCCTATATAATTTTATAAACATTTTGCATACATTTTGGTAAAAACATAATCAATTTATCAAATTTTAATTAGACAAAATTATTCTGATATATAAAACTAATTGACACTTGCTAATATAATCACACCTAAAATACCATAACCTTTCTCTATTTATAGATAGGCCTATATAAATTTATAGACAATTTGCATAATATTTTGGTAAAAACAATCAATTTATAAAATGTTCAATAGACAAAATTATTTACATTAGTAAACACAATGTGTTTTGATACAAATTTGCTATGAAGGAAGACCAATTTCCAACATAACCTCTATCTCTAGATTGCCTCAATATCTGATGTCTGACAATAACATTCACTCAGAACAATAAATTCTACAAACAATAATACTGATATTGTAATTTGTATACACAATTTATAATAAATAAATAAAACAAACCTTCAAAATAAGAGAAATATAATCCCAAATCAATAACCGGTAGACGGCTTTCATACGTCATTTTTCTCACAAACTTAGGCTTCATTCCAAGCTAAAAACAATAACATGGAAGTATCTTTTGCCTTATCAAATGCTACCAACTTGTAGAATGAAATCTCCTCTACAACATACTATAAAGTTTGATTACAAAAAATGGATTCAGTAATCGATAATCTTAATTAGTAAACTGTACAGAATGCAAAGTGAATTTCATTCCGTTAGGTTTCTACTATGGTCAAGTAGAAATATCCTTCGATCTATGAGACACAGAACAGATTGTAAACTCGGTTAGAAAGAGAAAGACGTGATCTATAGAACAGTGTTTTGGTCGACCTGTTTGACAGACAAATAGATTTGTGATCATAATATATGTGAAAAAGTGGCGTCGCTTTTACTAAAAGGCGTATTTGACGTTACGTATTAAAAATACGTGAACATCAGCAATTTTTGGAATATTATTCATATCGTTTTGTGGTATTTTTTTTTGCATGGTTATGTATCTACCGAACATTAGTTTTCCAACACTATTTTTTTATTTTTAAGGACGATCTTAAGTGGACGAACTGTTGAATTGCAAAAAATGTGTTTTATAGTTGAAACATAGCCAACTAGTTCGGGAGTGTGGGTCGATTTCGGATACTTGCCTGTCAGAGAGTTTTAAATGATGCTGTATTACGCAAAATGTCATGATAAGTAAGAGATTTATTTGCACATCGGCCTATCCACATTTTTCCAATCCACCTAATGTATAAAAAACTTTTGGAAAAAATCAATCTAATGTTATGAAACATTTAATAGATACTCAAAGTTAAAAATAGTGTAATTCATAAATGGAATCTTTAATTGCCATTATAAAAAGTTTCACAAAATGTAAATGTTAATTTTGATGATCCTGCTGAGCAACCAAAAAAAGAAGAAATTATAATGAAAAACAAAGAGCATCTTATGACCGCATGATGTCAGCAATAATTAAAAAAAAATTTAAAAGAGATGCTTTTGTATTGATGAGCCAATGTATATAAGTAAAACTCATTTTTTCAAACCTTCCTTATCCTATTTGTAGAGAACAGATTATTGCTTTCTATGTTGTGCTTCTAGAAAGCTTATGTTTTAGAGGGTGGCAAATCAGAATTCAAACCATTTAAATTATCATGAATTTTAAATTACACATCGACAGCCAATATCCTTCTCACTCGATAATAATTCGTATTGCAAAAGCTATAACTTCGAACAAAGCTGTCATGGTTACCAGTATTGCTCTAATACTTTTGACGGCATATATTTTGGAACCCCATTGTATTTTACTCTCATTATTTGAGTTTTACTTTCATTTATTTGAATGTCTACTTGTTTCGTTTGAAACTTTATGATGTTTATTTCTGTTTCTTGGTTGTTTTGTTTGTAAAGGTGGACGTAGTAGCGAAATTCGTTTATAACGAAGAAATATAAAGATAAAAGGATGGAACAAAAAGTATTAAATACATAGATGTAGAGCAATTCATGTACTCTGACTACTGCTGAAGCAATTCTTTGCATTTATTTAGTAATGGGAATGGATGCTTATACTGTAAGTGTTTGACACTTTCCTGCTCCATCTGGAATTATTGAGGATTCTCTCTGAGAAATAAATAAAAAAAATATTCATCTAGATCTATTTTGAATGTTATATTTCACACCCGTAGAATATATTGATATTATATAACTGATTGTATAAAAAATCTTTTGTGTTTATCATTATTTGTTTGTAATAGTTATTTGATTATTTTATAAGTAAAAGATAAAATATGGTACTTATAATAAATAAAAATATTTTTTCCTAGACATGCTTCCTTACGTTGGGTACTTGTATAGAAATCCACAGATACGCTAGTTTTATCTACACATGTCTTTATCTATTCTTAAAGAAGATAAACCTCTTTCATCTTTCTATTATATTTAACTTCATCTACTCTTGATCTCATACTGACACTATTAGAGTCTTCAAGAGCTTTGTCTCTTTTATTACACGCTTTGATCCCAATTAGTATATAATTTGTACTGGAGTCGAATGCTTAGAACCCGTCAGTAAATTCTATTTTTCTTGATTGTTATTTAGATTCATTTTTTAGTTCTTTCAAGAAGCAACTTATGCTGATTTATTAAATGATGATAAATGCTTCAGTTTTAATATATATGATTATATATGTTGCAGTTTTAATATATATGATTATATATATTGCAGTCTGTGATTATATATATATATATATATATATATATATATATATATATATATATATATCACATACTTTTAATGTCGAGTATACTATAGTTGATTGTGTAAAACATTTTTATTCATGATATTTATGTATATTTTGTTGCATTTTAAGTAATTCTGAAATGTATTTTGCGTTACAATGTAACATGTAGGAAAAAAAACTACTGCTGTTGTCGACTTATATTTAATTTTTCGACATTAATAAGTCGTAGATAACATTAAACAGATAACATTAAGTAGGTAACTGGCTGAAATTAACAGTAAAAAATTAATTGATGTTGTTAACTTTTAAAATCTAGAATAAAATTATTTAAATTGCAGTCAATTAATGTGTATTAGATTTATTTAGTTCTTTTAAAGAAATAATAATAATGGTATTCTGAATTATTAATAAAAAAATATTTAACAAAATTTGATGTTATCAAATCGCACCTTTAAAAATCTATTATGTGCGTATTTTATCAATTTTGCTGTATTCTAGACTTATGGTAGGTAAGACAGTAATGGAGGTATATTGAGGGGTGAAACAGTTAGAGATAGAAGATGTGTGAGTAATGGCTCTACTTTAGTCATTTTAGAGATAAAGTCAGGTTACGAGAAGGGGCGGAGGGAAAGAGGGATAAATACATTATACATAATAGGTGAGCTTAGCGGCTGACAAAGGGAGGTTTGCAAGTTTAATATCATCGATTACGGAATAAAAATATAAAATATTTCATCTAATATATAGGTCTTAGACTTACAGTTTGTTTTTTGTAGAGATGGTTTTTCCTTTATGATTGATGTTTTGTATTTTTATCAAGATTATCTTTAATAAATGATATTGAAGGTAATGCTGAGTGACTTAGACCAATATATTATTTACATATATTTTGATCACTATGTAATATAAAATTAAACCTACAAATATTGTCCAATTTCAAACTTACATTTTGTTTTGAAAATAGTTTGAAATTTTCGTTGCCTAAGACAATAAAATAACATCTTGGATTTTTTTAAATATATAGAATTTTTAGAGAATAAACATAATTTTAGTCGAATTTTCTAACAATAAAATTTGATTAATTCGGGCTATTCGACACATGCCATCATTTTTGTAGCCTATATAGTATAACCAATACAGGGCAAAGAAGATTGAGTTTTACTCTCAAATCTTCGTTCATTATATTATATATGTGATGGAAACTTAGAAAATATCCGATCAATATATATATATATATATATATATATATATATATATATATATATATATATACAGATATGTAAATAGTAAGATCTATATTCAAATAGTATATTTCTTGAACTATGGTGTGCTTTGATTTGTTATACGATACTTGTAAGACACATTGATAACATTGATTATAAAACAATAAATATATGTCTAATTAAAGTAAAGATATGTATTAGAATATTATGTCTATTGTATTTGGATGGGGTGGGTAAAAAAAAATAATATAGAGGAGTGCGGGGTTGAGTGAGAGATAGATAATAAATGTAAGTTATAGACCTAAGCTGAGTTTGTGATAAAGTTAGGTTGAGTGGAGGAGAAGGTTATGTATACAGGCATAAAATGAGTATAATTACAGGTATAATTAAAAATCGGAGAAAGTCTAATCTTTTTTGTTTAAAAAAAAAAAGGTTTTATATACTGAAGATATATAAAATATTTAAAAAACTTTATTTAAAAAGCAGAAGATATTTTTCTCAAAAGTTTATCTATATAATTTGTCAACAATACATTGGTCAAATAAAATTATAAACACATATGTGTATTTATTATTCTTAGGTGTTTCCTTGTGGTTATTACTATATAATATATTATGTAATATACACAATTCTAGACTTTAAACATATTTTAGGTAAGTTTTCATAATATATATCAAGTATAAAAAATCATCCTAGGGGTAAAGTAAGTATACGCATCGGCTCTAACACTTGCTTCCACTGAAACCTCAAATATTTCTTACTGCAGACACAATAAAAATATGACTATTAAAACATAAATTAGGGTGTGGTGTTAATAAATTAAAAAATGTAAACGTAGATCATCATTTGAGGTCATCGATTTCATAGCAATTTAAATGCTTTATAATTTTTTTTTTTAAACAAACAGTTTTTGCAGTCCTTTGTCCTTTTTCAAAACACCGACCCTAAAAGTACAAAAAATTATTTTCAAAATTATTTTGTTAACTGATCTATTTTATTGTCAAATAAGATTTTACCAAACACTGCCGATTAAATCTCTTAAAATTGTTTAACTTTTTTTCCCACAAATAATAATAATACTATATCCTCTGAAAAATATGATTACATCTATAAAACTAAGATTTGAGAAAGTATTGTTTCCGTTAGAATTACTTGTGTAAACTGAATATTGTAATCTCTATACATGCCGCACGGGTGATTTGTTACAACCAGTATTACATAGATGATTCAGAAAAACATTTTTCTGCCTTCTCCTATATATAATGTAAAAAGTGTGGAGAGATAGATCTGGACTTAAAATAGAGATTATTTATTTTTATAATAACCTATTTAATTCTAAGTGGACGATTATGGGAATTATATTGTTCAACTTTTTTTTCAGAAAGATATTTCATGTGTAATAAATAATATATCACACAGTGGCTAGAGCAATATTTTATTTTTAGTTTGACAATACGAAAATAGAACTATACGCTCATATAATTCAAAATGTACAACGTTTCTCGTAATGAAATACACCAACACTAGACGCTCATGTCCGATGGAAGGAGCACGTTGAACAGATAAGTTAATAGGTCAAATTGAATTTTAAAAAATATAATAATATTAAGAAATAAATCCAAACTCACAAGTATATAATATATTATGAAGCTTTAATACTGGTATGAGTATGAGAAATACAACTCAGGGGATGTGTTAAACAAAAGAATATAGAAGTAAATCAAAAAATCATTTTAAAAATAGGAGAAAAAAGTACTTGGGTATACAATTATATTGCAGTTATTTTCGAATGTTCTGTGGTATTTGATAAAGTTAAGAGATTATAGCCATTGAGTGGCAATTTATTAATAAACTTAGTTTAGAAAAGAGCTGTTGTTTTGTCGTTAATAATAGGTGAAGTAATAACTACAGAGGTAGAAAACATTCTCGCAAAAATGGAATATAATTATAAAATAGTGAGCATTGTAAACTTCATTTTCGTGTTCTAAAATTATTTGTTTGAGTTCTTGTGGTTATATAACGAGTCAGGTAAACAAAAAGTTAAGTTCATATTCAAAACAACTCATTATTTCGATTATTTTGATAAATAGAATTCTACGTTAACTTGCAATGTTTCGTACAGAGTTTCTTTTTGGTTTCCCTAGTTTGATAAAATTTGAAAGAAATTTGAAAAGACTATTTTATAAAATTATTTACTCTAAAAGTCCCATGGGTAAACTTTTGGTTTTATACATATAATTCAAAACTACACTTTTTTTTATTTTCATTTTTCTTTTTTTAGATAAACTGTTCAATAATTTTTTTGGAGATTTAGATGATACACTTAAAGTAAATCTAACTAATATCATTACATTCCATTTTGTGAATATCGTAATATTTAGTTTATATAGTAGCTACCTTTAAATATTTTGTTGTAAAAAAAATTAAAACGTCATGAAGTATGACCACAATTTTATTAAAATCTGTAGAGGGAATTTTACTGTAGAGCATTTCAAAGACAGATAAGATATACGTCTATTTTATATGACACATACACCCCGCATCAGACATATTAACGGAAACCTCAACATTTATTGTTTGACACTTCCCATCAAACTATATGTGAAAAAGTGATATTAAAACACACTCCCTTTTTTAGTCACAATCAGATTCTTTACAAATAAGTAAAATGATAAGAAAATAGAGGTTTATTTCACCAATTTCATTTGCCTTTTTAAAATAGTGTCCAGTAAATATAGTCTTGGAATGCATGGGCACGGGTGGACTAGCTAGAAATGCATGGTACATTCGGAATATTAAATTATATTCTTGTAATGGCTGTATAACAACAACCAGTAGTAAAAACAACTAAAATGTATACTGTTTTCAAAGCTTCCTTTCAGTAAGTTTACAATGTGTAAACGAATCAAAATTGTGTAATGTTCAGTTAATTTCAGTGTTAGGCCATTTTAATTCCTAAAATCATTCTAATACTCACTTTCAATATTTTCAAACAAATCAGTCAATATAATCTTCAATAGAATATCATATTTTTTTTCTTGACATTTCCAGTGACTCTAAGAAAATCACTTTAATGAGCACACGTGTGTAGAAATCCCGAGGTACAACACTGGATATAAGCTAATGCTAAATGCATCCACTTATGTTTCATCTAATTTCGTATTACATCCATTCTTTTATCATTTCCAACCGACCTTTCTCTGCCATCGTTGTTGACTTCAACCCTAATGACATAAATATATTTAAAGGTTAAAGAGTTTCTTTTCTCATATCACAATGTCTCAATTTTTAAATATACACCATGGATGGTAAAATGAAGATTAATTTTAATAGGTTGCAAGAGATATGATGGCCAGAATTTATGTTTAGGTGTCGGTGTGCTTTGTTTTTATTAAGGCGATGGTGAGACAAAGACTGCTTTATAATTTACAACAATGAATATGACGACAACGGTATTTTCCCAATAAGATCGGGACTGAAGTTGATAATGTGACATGCTATATAATACCTAATACCACCTTGAGTAATTTCACCTTAAATTATTAGTCAAGTATAATGTTTCGTAAAACAATTTTCAAGTTCTTAAACATACAAAATCAAAATAAAGATAAATTGTATAATCTTCTTAAAAGAAGATGCTGATAAATCACCTTTAACAAATCTATTTAATTATATTTATACAAATTAGGGGAGATAGTAAAAGGATTTTTTTTAAAAGAAACAGTAGGATTTTATCATTTTGTTTCCAAAAACAATTTAATCGTGTTATTATAGTTATGCAACGAGCTATGTAAAAAAGAAGAAATTTTATATTTTGCAATACTAGTGTTTGGTAAGTAAACACATGTTTTCCAATCAACGAATTAAAAAAAAAGTTTTCTATTATAGCACTACGTGACTATTTCAAAGCAGTTTTAAAAATAGATTGCAATTCAACTACTATCAAATTATCAAGGCACGATCCAATCAATGGATACAAACTTTTGTTTATTGTTTGTTGATACTTTATCAATAAAATATCAGGTTTTTATATACATCAAGATTAAGATATATGACTTTAATAAAGTTTATCTCATTTAATATTCCTACTACCCCATTTTAAAGTTTGACTATTACCAACCTCTTAAGATGGGAATATAAATATTTCTGTAACGTAATAAATTGTACTAAAATACTTAATTTTAGTTTAATAGTCCATTTGATTAAGTAAACACTAGTGATTTGTGAACGCTACACCTCGTACCTTGTTGGGAGTTAACATGATCCAAACTCAGTTCCTGTGTTACTCAAATTGCAATTAACTACTGGCAATTTATGTAAATCTGTATGTACTAATCAGTATGGAAAATGAATTTTTAAGCGTAACATATAGCTTAAATTTAGTTTTAGAAGATTTTTTTATTGCAATTTTACTTCATGACTTTCAGACTACTGAACAGAGTAGAGTAGTTACAAACAAAAAAACGCAACCATATCAACCTGCGTAACCTGTACTATTTACTAAACTGAAGTAAGTAAGAAAAGCGCGCTGTCCCAAGTAAAGCAAGATATTCCCAATGTTTTCAGAAAATTAAAATAAATGTAATGAAACAGTTTATTAATTATATAAATATTCATTTATTTGATATTGAAGAAATCACAAGAGCCCCGAAAAATTTAAATTTGTGACGTTTCTTTATATTTAGTTCAGGAGATAAACCTTCTGAAGAAAAGTTTTAAAGTACAAACCAAATTCATTTGATGATATACGTGTCTCCCAGTGCAGGTAACTTATCCCTGCCTTAAAAAATTGTCGTACAGCCATCAAACGTTTTGAGTGACTGCCATTGAAAATCTGATTTTATATTAATAAATCCTTGTACATTCATCATTATTCTAGTTGTACCAAATCGTATTCAACTAATTTCACATCTATTGGTGTATAGGTTTAGCTGTAAATATGTAGCGAACACAGAAATAAATATAACTGACAAGACAGAATTATAAATGATTTAGTTAATAAATGACCTCCCTACCTAATTCTTAAAAGTAAGCAACATTTCAGGATTCATAATCTACAAAATTCTGTTACGAAAACTCTCTTCACATTGCATAACAAATTGGCTAAATTAATATTAAATTTTTTTTTTGTAAATTATCTTATATTCGCACAGGAATCAACAGTTATGAAATAAAAATAATTCCAATAACGATAAAATATTATGTTTACAATAAGATATTTTGCATATTCATATGTCTCATATAATTGCCTTATCATCATTTATCATAATTATTACTATTTTATTTGTATTTTATATTCTGGTTTGCAAGTTATATTGCTATTTTTTATTGAATTATTCCTTCCACTTTTGATCTCGATTGGGTCTCACTAAAATTAGTAGTCGTTTAAAAATCCCGAAGTAATTTAGGTGGATAAATACATGTATTCTAGTCTATATTCTGGACTTCACTTTAGTCTTTTTAATTACCGCTTGTTCTCTTTCGACTCTGATGCTATATTATTTTACCTTATTGTCTCAATTGTAAACGTGGCATGAAAAGTAAAAAGAAACTTACTTTAATTATTACCCATCTATTATTATTACCCATCGATGAAGTTAAATTAGTTTTGGTTATTTTACAAAAAAATTGTTAATTTTGTTCCATATTAAAGAACATTTCATTCTTATTTTTATACAAAGTGATAACGGAAATCATGGTTTATATCTTTGTAATTCAACAATAACGAAAGAGGTAAGTCTACATCTAATTAATTCATGAGAAAGTAATGTGATAATTTAACAAAACGATATATATATATATATATATATATATATATATTTCTTCAGATACATTTATTTTTCTGTGATCTAAGTATAAAAAATTTATTTTCAGGGATATCTGTCTGTAAATGCTGTACATCCCAAACGTAAAAACCGACTGTAAAAAAATCAACACATGGGTATATTAAAGTAATATCTCGGAATATTGCTCAGCTTGTCTCGTTTAAAAAAAAATTATACGGATATACTTTTTATCGCACTTCGTTGTAATCTCTAAAAACAAAAAAAAATAATCTGTCGTAATACACAACAAAATTATCAACCGCGTAGAAAAAAAAACAAACAAGTCACTGCATATGACAATTCAAAGATAATGAGCAATAACCAAGTATCTACACTGACTGTTCACTACTGTCATTAAAATATCGATTTTATATAATATGATTTATGACGTCTTTACCGCAGAATGAAGTAAATTTTAGGTCCAAGTAACTATATTTAAAAGATAGATACCATAGTTAATTATTAAATTCTAATTGACCAATGGAGAACTGATATTTTTGATAACGAATAATTTTTGTTTCTTTCCGTTTGGTTTTTGGGGATGGGTGAGTGAATATATTTATCCAATGTTTTTGCATTGTTTATTTTACTGTATGGTTATTTATTTATTAATATCGGACTAGAAAATTATAGATTAATTTATGACGGATATTTGATTATAACAAAAGTATCGGTTAGGTTAGTTAGTTTGATTCTGATATTCTAATTTAAATGTAGAGTGTTTATCAATTATTAATTTAGAAATAAAGACTCATTTTAACTGAATAATGACTTCTAGATATTGAATTATTGTCCTAACTAATTAGGGCTTAGAGTTGTAGCCATCACAAAACGCCCTTCCTTTTACTAAATGAAAAGACATCAACTCCTCAGCAAGGATCTGGTATAACCAATAGAAAAAATTTAGAATCCTAGGTAGCATACTATACGGAAAATATGATTCGAAAAGAGCCAAAAGTTTAACGGAAGCTACCTTGAACTCAAACCAAGACATTCCACTCAGAGATAACAGGGAGTTTGTTTCATAAGAATGTAGATGATTGTGATTTATAACCAGTGCAAAATGTCTTAGTTACTCAAATTTTGTAATCACCAGTGTAATTTTCTATTTTGGACGATGTAAATCCTGTTCTCAACAACCAGGTATAATATTTAATTGCATTTAGCAGATGTATTATACCACAACTTCCCTTGTTGTTAACATATGTATATATGTCTAATTTGACATTATTTGTGATACATCTTTTAAAACTTTTTCAAACAAAGTTTTGAATTATTTGTTTTGTAAAGTTTTAAGAAATGAAGTTAAAAAAAAACTGACTAATATGAGTTGTTAAAGCCTGTATTCTCCTGTCAGTAGATTTTCTCAGAGCTCATGTTCAGTTTTAAAACTATTTTAATTAAATCTGTAGTAATTTTAATTGTTACTTATGTACAATCCATTATGCATTTGTTATTCAATTCAAAATTAAGTTGTAATTTTATTAATCATTTTTTAAATCATAATTTGATGTGTCTCCATTCACTTAGATAAATTTATTCACATAGTTAATCGATAAATTGTGCAATCTTAAAGAAAAATATTGTAATTTTCAGTAATTTTGTTTTTATTTCATTTAAACTTACAAATTAGATGGCGGTTAGCGTTTATTATTTTTTTTTTAATGGTTTTCTAATCATTCTTAAACCGCTATTTTTCTTTTACTTGCAACTTAGCACAATGGTTTTGGTTTTAATCTTCATATTTTAATACAATTTAATATTCCATTTTGATAAATAACATCTTATAACAGCTACATGCTCTAGTTTTTGGTTGTTTTTTTTCAGATAACTCTTAACTTTATATTATTACGAGATGTGGACCAATTTGTTTTGTTTTAATTCTTAGAAGCTATACTTGAAGTAAAAATTATCAAAATCGTTATAGTTGGAGGTTTTGTGAAAATCGTATTTTTTTATTTTTGTAGCAGCTACCCCTAAATTTTGGGTTATCAAAAAAATGTTCCCAGATATGATGTAAGTTTTATTAAAATTGATTCACGCGATTGTGCTGTAAAACACACCAAAGACAAGTGATGACGTCCCAAAATGTACTTTATATGACAAAGGGCATCTCAATACAGATACATGAACTTACACGTCAAAATTTAATGTTTCATCTTTTAAAAATATTAACAGTACTAAGTATATGTAAGAAATTAATAAGGAAACACACCCTGTTTATTAGTTTGAATTCCCCCCCCCAGCAATTTCTGTATAACCTTCGTGATCTTCAGCAATCGAAGCAAATCCTGTTTTAATTTGACTATTTGCTATTTCGTCTGTATGTTTGTTTTTATCTTTAAACAAAATAATCACAATTAAAGTAATACTCAACATAATTATTTAGGTAGTGTAAGGTTCTTGGCAACTAGGTCAAATAATCTATAAATAAAAAGGTATCTTTTTTATTTAAAATGACGTCCTACTACAAACAGTATTGTAATGCATGGACAAGGATTTTCAAGCTAGGAGTAAAGTTCATATTAGGAATATTGAAAATATTATGTTTTGAAGTAAACATAATAACCACTCACAAATCAAAACAAACATTAAAACTATATGTATTCTTTTCAGAGCTTTCCTTCAGACCTATATATACGGAGCAGATCTGTTGATGCTACAAGTGGTTTTGATTCACCAAGACAATTTTGATAAATCAAATGGATAAATAATTTAAAAGAAATATCGTTCTATATAATAAAGACTATTTCTGCAATATATCATTATTATATAAAATCGTCCTCCTCTTTGTGTCAGTAAACGATAATATTATGCTTGCTTCGCTCTTTTTATACACCTGCAATATATAACGTAAATAACCGTCCACTAACATCAGCTTTATCAATTAAAAGACTTCATTCACTAAAGTAGAACTGTAAATCACACAATACATCTTCTACTTCTTATTCCACTTTCACAACTACCATTGTTATCTTTCCAACCACATTAGCATTGATTATATCTTACCTTCCTTGATGAAATATAATCTCTTCACTATTAGGTTAAAAATTATTATATTTATTAGGGGTGATTTGTTAGCATTTTGCAATAATATTAGATATATATATATATATATATATATATATATATATATATATATATATAGTCTATATGGTGAAAACTTTACAAAATATTTTATTTTTTTTAAATTATTAATTTATTTTTATTCTGTATTTTGGGTCAAAAGAGGGACTATATTTATTGAGCAGTTTGATAAATCATTGTTTTTCTTAATATATTTTGTTATTATAATATTGAAGGGTTTTGTACAAATATATATATATAGAAATATAATTCGAGTCTGTTTTCTAAGGAACAGCAATATCACAACAACAGTCAGAAATATTTCACCGTACAAAAGAGTTGTCCGTCTAAATGTCCTTCTAAATCTTACACCGCAAAGAAATCTGTGTCGTAGATATTGGCACAGCCGCGGGTAATACGGAGCATGCTATGAAGTATTACAATGGCGTGAATAAGGTAAAAATATCAGCAGTAAAATACAACCTCAAATGAAAAAAAATATTTGCACTATTTTATATAACTTTTTTAGGCGGATGTTTTACTTGACCAACAAAATTAAAGCAGTTTTTGGATTTATATAGATTAAAAAATTTTAGACTTAATAATATTTAAAATATCTAATTTTAGAAGAGGTATATTTAAAATGAGTAAGGGCTTGGGTTACCGGATTTATCTTAGCTCGATATATAATGTTTTTTAAGTTCTAGTCTTAGATTCCTCTCTTTCAACTATACTATAAGTCATCTCTTGATATTCTGTACTGACAATGATTCTTTAAAGTATTCGAGATCAGGGGTGTCTTTTTTATAAGTAATATTTCAGGTTTGAAATTATATGTTAGAAGGTTAAATTGTTAACGGTGCGACGGGGTTGGATGCCCAATACTTGTTAGTGAATTATTTTATTTATTTATTTCAAAATGTTGGTTTGGTGTTTGGTGTTGAGAAGCATTTTATCCGTGTTTTTTTTTCCTTAAAACAATAACCCATAGAGGGTACGTGTTTTGTCTCCTCTGATGAGTTTTATGTAACTCGTAAATATTGTGATGTTCTCTGAAAGTAATCATTGTTTTCTAATATAAGATGCTAACTGGACCTTCAAAGGAATCGTGAGAAATAAATTAAGGATTTAGAGATTACATACATCCGATTGAAAATAATCCCAGAACTCACTTATCGTCCTTCAGATGTTCACTTGATAACTTATTCGACACTGAAAAAATAAGTAATTATACTTATTCTAAAGTGACATTTATTTACAAATACACAATGTTAGTTTACAAAGAATTCTGACAAGGTTAATTGAAAAAATAATTAAATTAAATCTTTTGTTTGATAACAATTTTGTGATGATAAACACCCATGACAAAACCAATTTTGAAGTTGTTCTTGTGAATGCTCTATATACAAATTGATTCATGATCTGAAGTATAAATGTTAAGGATAATACTGTCTTTACAAGAATTAACAAGAAAGTTTACTTGTCCATTCTATATGTTTTAAATCATTGATATCGACTAATGAAACAATAACATTAATATTATCATTTCTTTTTGAATCAAAGGAGTAAAACGTAAAATAGGGCACATTAATATAGAGCAAAATATGGAACTTCACAAGGTTTAGATCAGATGCAAAGTTCTTCTAAGTTATTATATATTACAAAAAAAAACTTTTATTTTATTACAGGTTGAAACGACTTAATTTATTAACTGATTATATCTTGAATATGAGAAAATCGAAGTATGTGAAATTGGATTTCCGTTTTTTTAAAATTATTTGTGTATTTACCTGGTCTCATTGCATTCAGCGAGGTGCCATCTAGTAGTGATTCACAGAAATAATCTGCCGATATACATAATCGCACATTTAGCACAACATTTTCCGTCTTTTTCTTTTTTAATATATACACTATGACTGGAAAAAGTGCATGACTTTTTCTCACAACAATACTTTAACCCTTTAAATAGATTTAGAATTTGGAAAATATAATTTAGCGTGACTAGGAAGCAAGTCAATTCGTGTTTTTATCCGTATTACTTCCTTTGACCCAAGTGTTTCGACTCTGAGTGCTTAAGATACCCTCGGTGTATCAAGATTAGTAAAGTTTGTTTACTGAGCAATTAAGGGTTGCCTCCAGCATATGTTAGGATTTATCTGTACGCTTATCTATTTTAGTTTGACATTATCTTATCTACAGCAGAGCACAATTAGTCGGAAATTCATAGATAAGTTGTATCTGTAATTAATGATATAAAATAATAAGGCAACAATATTCTTCAATGAAGTACAGTGAAATCTAAACAGTAATCCCATAATTTATGGTTAAAATGAGGAAAAATGGCAATTGTTTTTATTTATAATGCTTTTGGTTTGGAATATATATAACCAATTATATTGTTGTAAACTTATTTTAATATATTTTTAATCATTTTAAATGTCTTTAACATGTTCAGTAACTTACCAAACACTGCTACTATCAATAGTTCTAACTGTATTGTTTGCCTAAAACAGTGGTATGATTATTTTTACAAAATTCATATTAGAGAATAAATAAAATATATATCCCCATTTGAAAAAAATGCTAGCACAAATTTTAAAATATTTATTTAAATTTCTAAAATATAGTTAATACTTTATCCTTAAGCGTAAATCATATAAATGTAATTCAAATAGAGTTTTATAAAACTCTCAAGATAATATATTTTCGTTTTATAACTTAGTATTCTTGGCAGTAAATTTTTGACTTAGGACATTGATTTACGATACTAATTTTCACACTAACAAAATAGGCGGATAACATAGACCTTTTGAAAGACGCTCCAAGAGTGATTATAACTTCATCACGTATAAGTACTGAAAAGAAATATTAGTTTTTTAACAATTATTCCTGATTCGTAATATTACTTGACTTACGATGATGCTGACTGGTTTGAATAATTAATCTTTTTAGAGCCTATTGTAATAAATTACATATGTTATAACATTTCCATCGATTTTACCGATAACTCGCGAACCGGATGTTTGGGAGAGAAATACACTACATTTTTCTTGTGTCATTTGGAACTATACTTGAGAAATTTTTTATCAAAAACGCTAGCGTCTATATTTCTTTTCAAGCAACTACACACAAAATTTGAGTTGTAGAACAATTCTAAAAATTAAATCCCCAGTTACTATATGTGAAATCATTTACATTGCCATTAAAATACGATACCTATCATTTACAGAACAATTAGATTTAAGATAATCAGAAAATACTAATATTTACCTTTTACATTATTTTACACTTCTTGGAAATCCAATTGAAGAAACAGAAAAAAATGTGCAATATTTAAATAATTCAAATCGTCAAATTTCAAATTTAAAGTAATGATTTTTAAGTTTCATTTTTATACTTTAAACATAGTGTTCAAAATAATCTCCTCTATAATTTGTGCAAAATGTAGAGCGAAGTAAAAATTTAAAGACAATTTTCATAACGATTTTACTGTTGTTCTTAAGATATCCAAATGCATTTGAAAATCTATTTATTATTTCTTCTTTGGAATTAAATTTATTTTGGTAAACATTTTAGTCTAAACATCATAAAATGAATAGTCTAATTCACTTAAATCAGGGGATCTAGGAGACCAAATAATTATTGGTTCACGTCGTTAAGATCATATGACTATCAAAATCAAGTTCAAATGCTGTTTGTCTTTAATAAGATGTAGGTCTGGCATGATGGAAAAACATTTGCGGGCTTTTATAAAGATGTATGTATATATCATCCAGTCGAATTGGATTTTGAAAACAGGTGTTGCAAACTTTACTCTTATATTGGAAATAGATTTTCATTTTACCATTTCGACTAAACTTCAAAATTTGTATTCCGTTTCTTCTAAAGACAATCATTTTTCAATATCATCCAATTCATATTATTTCGATTTTATTGTACTCGTCAAAAAATATTTAATCTTATTTCTCTGTCACCTAGTTGAAGATTTTGAGTTTTAAAAATATTTTGCATTATAAACATTGTAAATTATACAAAATTTTTACTTCACAACATTTATAGGCCCTAATCACATCGACACTCATGGAAAGGTGGAAAGTTAAAAAACTCCATTGAAAAACAGAAATTTTAAAACAATGTATTTTCTATTTTTCTAGAAACATATGACGTTGAAATTTATTTAAAATATATATCGTTTTCGTCTATATTTTCAGAATTAGCATGACTGATCCCTTTTAAACATCTTGGCATCGGCCATTCCGAAACCTATTCTACCAAAAAGCTTATTTGCTTATTTTATTAGGTTTGAAACATTTTGTCTCTCAATTTGCACATTGTCTCCCGAACTCTGTGTATTTATGACCACTTATTATAAAATTATTATCATTTCAATCGATATCGAATATTAAAATAACTTTTTTTATCCCTCCCTGTGTAGTTAGTAGCTGAGCTACAAATTCCAACTATTGTATGTCCTTATTTTCTAAGTTTTATTAATATTCTGAACCATAAATTAGAATCGAATCTTCTTTTCACTGTGAAGAATTTCAGCATTTTGTTGGTCTTCACTTTTTCTTGAGTGTTTTAAAAAATACTTTTGGTACAGACCGGCTGATATCTACTGAATTCGTATAAAATATAAACATATACTAAATAAGAGATAATAAAAAGAGTTTATATATTTAGCTTGATTTTAAATGTTATTTACTTGTTCAATGATAAAATCGTTTGGAATGAAACCATTCTCCTGTCTTCAAATATTTTTTATTTATATCAAAATATAATTAAAGGAGAACAACATTTGTTTTGCCTAAATAAGAAGAACGTTGCGTTGTTTCATATTGTTAGCATAAATATGAACGATTTTCCTTACTGGAGTTTATGCATTTATAAGGTATATTAAGTGTATAAAATCAATCAAAAACTCTTGGATTTCTGAATGTTAAGGTTTAAAAATCCTATTAAAAAAATTAATAATAAAAACATATATTTCCGTAACTTTTTAGTAATACAATGTAATTTTTTTAATATTTATGCAATAAAATTTTGATTCAACCTATACTTCTGTTTGTCTAATCATTTAGCTATAATACACAATTGAATTAGTTCCAGAAAATACATATTAAACACGTTTAACGTAACCGAATGAATGAATTTTACGTCACACAAATCTATTAAATTAAATTTTAAATCCTTTCCTTGGGTTTATAACCCTTGTGATGAAATCCAAAAATAAATGGAAAAAATTACAAGTAATATGTATTTTATAGATAATGGTTAACCACAATCCCTTATCGTGATATTATTTCATCAACTAGATATATAAAGCTATATAATAATACAAATTCTCTATTAATGGAATCATCAGATTCTTCTAGAATTTCTCCAAAATGTTCTGTTCCAGCTTTCGAGAGATCATTCTTTCGAGTTTGCAAGACAATAAGAATTACGAGCGTAACTCAGAAAGCTCTCTTTCTCTCCGCTAGATGTATGTTTCTCGACCTACATTCACCAAGTTTTGTTTTAAAAGTATTAAAAAAATTTACACGAATTTTCGTTCACTTTATAGAAAATTAATTAGAAACATTAACTGGCAATTTAAGCGTAATCTATATTCAGTTAGACATATTAATGCTACAACATGCGTAATGCTTCATACTACATTGTGATTTGTGATGTTCCCAATATGCATAATTGGTTAGGTTATTATATGTACGTAACCATTATAATGATGTAGGCCTACCAGTATCATGATGTGTCCACGTAAGCTATTATTTTAAAAATGATAACTTCAACAAAATAGTTGTATAATTAAATACATTGAGTAAAATTATTATAAAATCCATAATTTGTATAACTGTCAACGTTCTCAATATGGTTATGTTTAACCTAACTTATAGTGAGTAGGCCTACGGGTGAGGGAATTCCGTGGTATTCATACTATATGTGTACCTTTATTCATTTAGTCCTTGGCTACATCCTTTTCTTTTATCTTCCATAACCAGACCTTTCTTGGAGAACAAAACAATATGGTCTCTTCTAAACCTGACACTATTAGTTTATCTGAGGGCCGTAGATCTCGTCAGGTACTTAAAAAGTATCTTCAAAATATTTAAATAATAATAAATAAAATGACTAGTCAGTTAAGATAAATTTGTTTTGATATTACTGTTAGTTAATAGTTTCTTCCTTAGTTTTACGTTATACATACCGCTCAATTTAATCACTCAATTTCCCTTTTCGACTTTAAAAGGATAATATTATTTGCGACGAGGAACACTATTTCTGATCATGCGACATAATGACGTGATACCCAACAAAAAGCATGTAGTTATAATAAATAAGAAAAACTTAATGAACTTCTCTTCAAACTGCTTCTCCATACACATAATAAAAACATCTAAAATTATATGTATAAGTAAACCCTTGGGGAAAAATGTATGTTGAACCTTAAGTAATACGCGTGGGGTAATTAGCGTAAAACTAAAGTCACTATTTTTGTAAATAGAATACAAAATATTATCTTTGTACTTGGTTTGGATGGCTTCGTTATTTCTCATCAGAGTAACTGTAAACTCACATATCATTTAATCAAATACTGCCTCAAAAATACGTGTCGTCTTTAACCAAGGCAGCAATATGGTAACATTAACTAATTAGTAAAATAAATTTTTATTTTAAAAAAATGGAAGAACAATAATAAAAAAATATTCTCTTCTAATAAATAATAATCAAATAATCTCCGGTAACTATCAGATAATATTACGATTTTGCAATGAACAAGGGAAATACTCATAAAACTAAAATCTAAATAATTTGTTTAAATTATTTAGGTCTATCATTATGATAATATACTACATCTGTGAGCCAGCTGAGCTATTATTATATAGTACGAAAAATAAGCAATGATACAAACTATGTTTCTTTAAAAATATAAAAATCGGAATGGTTAATGTCTCAATAATAATTATCGTCCTTTTCGTTATCTAGTTCGTCACAAAGTAAAACTTTAAAATAAGAACCAAAAATAATTACACCTTTTATTGTTTTAATGAGTAAAAAGTTTAGTGATGTACTGAAAAGCAAAGAAATAAAACATCATATTTAAAAGTAGTTAACTCATTTATTGAGACTCAGGAGCTATGACAATTCAAAGCATAAATCTACTGAATTTCAAAAAGCGATCAGATTTAGTATTAAAAACCTATTACAATATTATAAGCAGATATAAATGTGTGATAAAAATTACGTAAATTAAATGCACGTCCGAGTTCATTAACGACACTTAATGCAGGCCTGATGGTCCGGAAGTATTGATAAATAACGGACTTAGTGCATTACAGACTTCTGTTTTAATTGATTTAACATGTGACGTGTATTATGTTGGTATGGTATAAATTTAAGAAGCTTATTAGAGGATGGAAGAAATTGATAAATACAATTTCTTTGTCGAGTACGGTAAATTAAGTACAATAAAAGGACTGTAGAATGGATGATCTAAAGATGGTAGCATTAGATAATACACATCATGATACGATGAAATTCCATGGACTTGGTACAAGAATTTGACATTCTGACACATCCAGAACGAAAGGCCTTTAATAATGAGTCTTTACTGATATCGTTTTAAGTGATAGGAATGGAGTACAAGTATGTAAACTATGTTGTTTTAACAGATAAAACCTTATCCCATCTCTTTAACAACCAAAACATCGTCAACGGACCTTCAGTCCACACACTTCTCCAAAACGAAAGGCAAAAGTATTCAAACATCATTCAGACTTCGAGTGAACGCCTTCTTATGAAGTTTATCGAACACACTGTTTTGACGGCCTTCGTGGGGGAGGAGCCGTTATTCTTGCTATGCATACACATCAGAGTACATCTTCATGTTTAAAAGTGACATTGTGATGACCTCCATTGGAGGTTCAGACGATGAAATTAGTGGTGTTTTAAGTGGTCTACTCAACCAGTAGTCTTAAAATTATAACACGCGTGGGATGGAAAACTAATGACATCTAAGGAGAAGTTTTAGAAAATGTAATATGTGCAAATGTCTTGCTCACATTATCTCACTTACACATCGCCAAAAGCAAATTTATATAATATCAAAACTATATCAGTTCGACGGTTGTCACTCAAAGAGTAAACATTTTAAATAACGATGACTCTGGACAAATATTTATAAATATATTTAAATAGGGTCTAAAATTGCTTCGTTTGTGAAACAAACAATCTATTGAATATTGTATTTGATTAAAACCCCAAGGTTTAATGAATGCAGTACAACATTATTTTCCTTGCGATTTTTCAAACGGGCTTGAGTTTTTTAATCTTCACATTTTGAGAAATTTCGTCCTTTTATAACTGGTCGATTGCTTGGTATTCTAGCGATAACCCACAAACGCCATTTTTGAGAAATGGCTACCAATACCTTTAATTGAGTCATTGGATTGTATTCTTGAGTAAAATAGATTAATATCCTTTCTGTCGATTTTGAGAGAATCAAAATCATGTTTTTTCTTTATGCCCCTAAACCAACATTTTTTGTTATGAAAAAACAAGAAAAATAGTTTTTAAGATATGGCTACAATATGTACACATAACAATTTTGATAATTAATTATCAGTAAAGACGTATAATATTAATTCAAACCATATCTTCTATATCGCTATATATCTTGTAATGTGTGTGTAGATCACTTTACGGAAGACAGTCTATGTAAAGATATATTATTCGAAAACCACTTTCGTAATGGCAAAGGCTCTACATAAATTTCACATCGATTTAAACTACATTTTAGATAGATAAAAGTTCATAAGTTACTAATGTAAATTGTCTTCAAACTTTGAAAACACCGTTTATATTCATGGGACTTCTTTTGTAAAAGTAAATATTTCATCAATTCTAAAACATGCCTTTTCACTACAATATTTTGAATAAACTGCATATTTATAACAGGTCATTTAGCTTTTGTATTTTATCTATATAAATTACTACATCATTCTTGGTCCTTATTACCTAAAATCTAAACCTTATTATAGCAGTATGTAATAGCTATTTTTTTAGTAAGGAAAAGTCTTCCCCATTTAAAATATCAAATCCACAAAATAATTTTGCTCCGCTAGTACTTATGTACAACGACAACACAGTGGAGTTAGGTATAATCGGTTTTACATATTTTCTATAGCTCTAAACTTAATATACAAAAAAACAATTAAATAACACTGTTTCATATTTAAATATCTAATATAAAACATTTCATGGAATTTATATAAATCATTTTAATAAAATTATGAGCACCTAATGAAGCTATAAATATCTGATTAAATCAACAAAGGAAATACACGCATTGTTACTAATCAAGTAATTGTTTTAAAACTAGGTTTTCATTACTTTTGTTTTAACAAAAACAAGTTCATCATTGTCTATACAAACCAATTAGATACATTTATAAGTTCAATAGTGCATTGTTACCAGTATTACTTGTTTGTCTAATTAAACATATCACCATAACATTAGGTCACTTTAGTTTCATTCTCTCTCAGGTATATCTTAGAGTCACTTTGAGGCTAAGACTACTTCAAATATGTAAGTAACACATACTGTATATTATAACGATGATTTTTATAAGAAAATAAAATCGCCAGGTTACAAATTCTGGAAAAGTAATATTTATTTTTGTCTTAATAAAATAGTTAGTAGGGTAACTTTAAACCCTTTCTCATTGTATATAGGCTACTAATTTATAGGAAGATTTTGTTAAATTATAAGTATACCAAATGCAATGTACTTCCTTTTGAGGAAATTGATAAGTCTCTAGATCCAATAAAAGTAGGTTTTAAACAAAAGGGCAAAACGTATTAGAAAATCGCAATTATTAATTAAAATTTAAATTTTTTTATTAATGATACAACTTTCAAAGATCATTTTCTATAAATTCGTTTTTATGCAATTAAAAAAGCCTTTCAAAAGTACCCCTTAAAAATAATCCACTCTCGTGCGTATTGTAAAATTGTTATAAACTGGAGAACTATCGGTTGTTCGAAAAGTCTGGAAACCCCTTAATATTAATTTTATTAATAAACGCAGAACAATGAAACTTTAGGATTACGTCCTCACTGTAGTTACTGACTTTTTGGTCATTTTAACTGTCTTTTTTCGCTTTGGGGGGACGTCCTGTGGTGGAAGTATAAAAAATCTTAAATGTAAGCATAGGTCGAATTATACCTCATTTTTAAAGGTCGTTGTTAGAGGAACACATTGCCGCAATCCCGAATGATAAAGGACCATTCGTTTGGAAATGGCAGCCTCTCAAAGTTTGTTTGATTTTAATTCTAATGCAATGGCAAATAACGTTCTTGGCAAAACTAATTACTTGCTAATTCAGATTATTGATAGCCACTGACCCACTGATCTTTGTGGTTTGTCCGATCTTATCTCTCGTACATGTTAAGCTATTGACTGGTTCATTAGTTGACAACGTATTACATTAGTTTGTGATATTCATTTTTAGTAAGCTTTACATTAGATTACAATAACACTTAGTGAGACAGAGCGAATAACCATTCTGATGATGAGGGGTTATGGGGATAGAACTCGTTCATATGAGGAGGTAAGCCGCTTGTTCAATGAAACTTGCCCCAATTGACCACCTATTCAAAAATCAACAGTGTTGAAGACCGTACAGCGCTTTAGAGAAAGAGGTTCTGTAACAGACCGGTCAAGATCCGGACGGCCAAAATCAGCGATCAATGAAGAAACGGCCATTGAAACACTTCAGTGTTTCATGGGAAATCCGCACACCCCTATTAGAAAATCAGCACAGTATGTAGGTGTTAGTACAGGTTCCATCCATAAAATACTTCACGGAAACAAATTTCATCCAATTAAGATTCAACTTCACCAAGAACCGAATGAAGATGACCCAGACCGGAGGCTGCAATACTGTGAAATTATAATGCAAAAATGTATTCTCTATGAAAACTTTGCAAAACTTGTCTTGTTTTCTGATGAGGTAAGTTTCTGTCTGAATGGTACTGTGAATCGACATAATTCACGTTACTGGTCTCAAAAAACCTACTGTTGATGGCAGAATCACACACACAACACCCACACCAAGTAAATGTTTGGGCAGGATTGCTTGGTACTCGTGTTGTGGGTCCGTATTTCATAGAAGGGAACCACCTAAGTTGAATTACTGGAAACTAGGTTGTTACCACCTTTAAGGGAATTACTGGTACCTCAGTTTGAGGTTATCTGGTTCGAGCAAGATGGGACCCTATTCCTATCCCTCCACACTTCAGCTGTGAAATTCTCATAGCTAAGACACTAACATAACCAACATGGTTGAGTATTCACTTCTGCCTCTTAATCTCCGCAACGTAAAGTTATCAAACTTTAAGAGGCTGCCGTTTCCAAACTAATGGTCCTTTTTCATTTGGGAATGCGGCAATGTGTTCCTCTAACAACGACCTTTAAAATGAGGTATAATTCGACCTATGCTTACATTCAAAATTTTTTAGACTTCCATTACAGGACGTCCCCCCAAAGCGAGAAAAGACAGTTAAAATGACCAAAAAGTCAGTAACTACAGTGAGGACGTAACCCTAGAGTTTCATTGTTCTGCGTTTATTAATAAAATTAATATTAAGGGGTTTCTAGACTTTTTGAACACCCGGTATATGTTTTCTGTTTTCCCCCTCCAATTAAATCATTATAGAAACCTCAAAGAACTCCAATATGAATAGCGAAGCTCAATAATGCGTTTTTAAAGTGTTTCAGGCTTCGTAAACATTTTTATGTTATTCGGTAAGTTTTTGAATATTGTTGGAGTCATCAATGCATAGTTTTTGGTATAAAATGATGTTTTAGGTTTGGAAATAAAAATATTTTGTGTGACTATATGTGGTCATATGGTTTACTATTAAAATAATAAAAATTAATATAAATGTATATAAATGTGAATAATTGTGTTCATATCTGGTGTGTCATTCAATTTATAAACATAAAAAATATTGTTAAAGTGCTCAAATTTTAATTCTTCAAGTAATGGTGCCTACCCATTGTATCTCTTAAATGACGAATAGGAAATTTATTATGAAAAATTATTTTGAACAGTGACTTTAAATGCAATTTAGTATCGTATGAGATAAAGTAGTACCGAGTAACCAACACGAGCCGATGTACTAAGGACGAGCAAAGCAAATTGAATCGTTTAAATATTTTCACATTTTCTAGGTCCGTTATGAATATAGTGATATTTCTCATATTTACGAGGTTCGTAAAACCGTAATGTTTCCTCATTGTCTGAGAGTACAACCTTTTCTTCTCCATTTAACACTCTCATCTACTAGTTTTAGATTTAGATATTTCTTAAATCCTATCGGTTATAATGGTCATGAGATTTTTTTTTATATCTTGAATCAAGGGTTTCACTGAAGGTGTATTTTCGACTTCGGCTATAGTTACAGACGATATTATTACTAACACATTGTTTGTATCAAATTTTTGATATATATTATCTGATGCCTTGACTTTGCCAGAAATGACTATCTCATAGGTGAAAAAAAACTCTACATTTCATTTCAGCTCAATAATTTTTCTAAAATTCCAACGACTTCATTTAAAACAAGTTAGTAGATTCTTTTTTGTCAAGTTAGATGATGTTTGCTTACAGAATATATAGGAAATCCTATCTGTACCAATAGTCGAATGACACTTCCAATGGCTTAACAAACTCTAAAACAAGTGTTTGAAAAGTTACATGATGGTAGTTTACGAATACGTAAGGAATCCTGTCTGCACCATGAGCTTTGTTGTCTCTTTATATATTTTTTAAACTATCAAAATTTCAGAAATTTTAAAAGTAATTATTTACAGTTTATAGTTCAGCATAAAAAAAACATAAACTTATTAAAAGTAGGATTGCACGTAATTTTTAAAAGAACTTTCCATTTATAAAATATTATAATCTTATTAACAGTTTTAAACGTTTTTCTATTAAACAAAGTAATTACTCAGAGCATCTTCAGGCTTTCACAAACTTAAATTGAATAAATACAAATTATAAAACATTACTTTTTTTTAAGGTTATTTTTATATTTTTGTTTTTGTTTTTGTTAATAAGAAAGCGGTTTAATATTATCTTTACTAATATTTTTTGAGTAGTTAAAGGACTGGTTTTTTCTATATATTTATCAATCAAAACTTATGTTTAGTGATCTATGATATCGAGACATCTAGAAGAGACTAGGACAGATCTGTGTCTCGTCTCGTTTTTAAATGTGGCATCTTGTGTTCGGTGTTACTCTCGTCATGTATAATCGTCTATCGGTCAAAAGTCACGTTAAAAATGTACTGTCATTGTTAAAAATGTAAATAAATGATCTCAGTTCTTGTTTCATTTGTTATTCTTTAAATATTTTACTTATTCATATTAAATGCAATATTTTCTCCTCATTTTGCGTGTTTAACATAGTAACCAATATTAAGATCATATTATTTATTATATATAATTTTAAAATTTTCGTTAATGAATTTCCTGATATTCCCTTCAACTGTAAGTACTTCCCTATTCTGCAGTACTTTTTCACGTAGCGTGCAGTACTATACATTCTAATATTTGACCCACTAATTGTCATCCAATCTTAATAAACTTTATACCGTTGGAAAGGAAACTTTTCAAACTTTAATCTTTGTATTTACCATATGTTTCTAAAATGAATATTAACACGTCTAATGATCGATGATATAATTGCAGAACTGTAAACAGCTGGTCCGTGCGTCGACGAACGCTAGAATTTCGTCAACTTTCAAGACCTATAACAGTTATACACACCGACTTTAGGACAATGATATTTACACCAATAGAAAGCTTGCATTTCCATCTTTCTAGAACTGCTTTCAAATCTTAGATCACGTTTACGGTTTAGGTTTTGTGTTCAACCGCATAAACCTTTGCTATTGGCCAAGATTTGGACCAATAAGCAAGCTTCTTTGGAAGTCGATATGTTTCTCACAGATGAAGTGTTTGTAAAATTCTTTTTACAAGGTATTGAAGATAAAGGTTCACTGATTCCATTGGTATGTCTTGTTCACATTTTGTTCCACTGAGTCTTTAGACAATCCCCTCTCAAACCAACCGTTTTTACAGTTGGAAATCATCCGCTATGTTTGTATCTAATACCACGTTTGGCACGTTTTAGGTTAGCAGTTAGTTTGCTCTGAATTGAATGATATTTTGTTGATTTATAGTGAATAACGTTTATGAAATTGTGTTTTATATATAAATAAATAAGTGTAGTGTTTGTTATTGTGTTTGTTTAGTGAAATTAGTTTTAGACAAGCTAAATTTAGTAACATTGTAGGCTATGTCGGTAGGTGAGTTGATAACATACATAACGAAATTTCGTTTCGTAATTTCTGATTACAAAATGGTAAGTTACATAAAATGTTCAAGTTTACAGTTCTATTCTATGATTTATTCTCTACAATTTGGTATATAAAATTTCATTTTTGGGTAAAGGATACATTTTAGATTGGTGTTTCAAAATAGGCTAAATTTTAGTGCCGGTGTGTAGTACGGACATAAAAAAATCTATTTCATAAAAACTACTTTGAAATTGGTAAATGTTTTTACATATTTCTATTCACAACTAAATTATGAAACTTTTGTGTATTTTGTATAACCAGGCCTATACATTTTTATAGTATTTATTTAGGCCTGAATTTAGAAAAAAACATTTTCCGTTTTTGAAATTTTTGCTTCCTGAGCTTATAACTCTTATAATTTTGCACCAATCAAATTTTTAGTTACATATATGATTAATTTGGACCTTTTCCTAAAAAAAAGCTATGGATCACTTTATGATTGGGATAGAATTTCTATTTTTGGCGAATTTTTGAAATTATTTCAACCGATGAAAAAAAACGTGAATTATTTAACATGTACTACTTGAGGGATCAATAAAAGTTCTGTGTTTACTGTTATTTTATTTAGTACAAATTATACTAAAAGGTAAGGATTTTAAAGTTTTATTAATTTCCATATAATCTAAACCTTACTGATCTAATCAATCCGCAAATTGTCCTTAGACCGGAAATTTTCCCTTGCGCAAATTTTAGTTGGGTTTTTATTTTTATTTTTTCGACGCACAACAAACCTTTTTCTAATATCATTTTAAAATACACTAATCTCATTTCTTTTAATGGTTAAAATTACTTTGTGAACTATTTTATAATGAGATCCGCTAATTTCACTTTCAACCGATGTACTTAATTATCCTCATCACTGCCCACATTGAGTAAAAAAGTTGGGGTGAATATCTAGTCGATAACTGTTGAAATGTGCAGATATATAGATTCCATTATCTGTTTGGTATATCAAATAATATAACAATGTTTCGTAAAAGGATTACATTTAGTTTCACGCTCGCATTTCCTATCATCAGATCCACAAAAAAAAGAAACATATACAACACAGTTTAGTAAAGATTACCCTGCAAGAATGTATTTCAATTTAAAAAAAGTTAAAAATCACACAACACAAAATATACAGAACACAAAAACACTTATACAAAAGATGACTTGGTATGCTTGTTCGATGTGTATTTTTGTGTAGACAGCTCGTGACTATCTATTTTCACTGTTTTTATTCGTACACGAAGGACGACTATTTTCCAATTTCTGCATAATAATTGGACTTACGTCTCGTCTCGAATTTCATGAGTACTGCCTCATTGTCAATCACTGCATCGTTGCTGAACAAAACACTCACTCTCGCGTCTTGTCTCGAGTTTCATAAGTGCAGTCGTCTTGGTCTCATTCTCTGTATCGTCCCTGAACGTAACACTCAGTTTTGAATCTCGTCTCGAGTTTTATGAGTGCAGTATCAATCTTAATTACTTCATCGTTGATGAACAAAACACTCACTCTCGCGTCTTGTCTCGAGTTTCATAAGTACAGTCGTCTTGTTATCATTCTCTGTATCGTCCCTGAACGTAACACTCAGTTTTGCATCCCGTCTCGAGTTTTATGAGTGCAGTATCAATCTTAATTACTGCATCGTTGATGAACATAACTCTTGGTCTGGAGTCTTGTCTCATGTTTCATAAGTGAATCTTGTTATCATTCTCTGTATCGTTACTGAACCTAAGAATCGGTCCGGAGTCTAGTCTTGAGTTTCATGAATGCAGTATCAATCTCAATCACTGAGACGTTAATGAACATAACTCTTGGTCTGGAGTCTTGTCTCAAGTTTCATAAGTGAATCTTGTTATCATTCTCTGTATCGTTACTGAACCTAAGAATCGGTCCGCAGTTTAGTCTTGAGTTTCATGAATGCAGTATCAATCTCAATCACTGCATCGTTGATGAACATAACTCTTGGTCTGGAGTCTTGTCTCAAGTTTCATAAGTGAATCTTGTTATCATTCTATTTATCGTTACTGAACCTAAGAATCGGTCCGGAGTCTAGTCTTGAGTTTCATGAGTGCAGTATCAATCTCAATCACTGCGTCGTTGATGAACATAACTCTTGGTCTGGAGTCTTGTCTCAAGTTTCATAAGTTAATCTTGTTATCATCCTCTGTATCGTTACTGAACCTAAGAATCGGTCCGGAGTCTAGTCTTGATTTTCATGAATGCAGTATCAATCTCAATCACTGCGTCGTTGATGAACATAACTCTTGGTCTGGAGTCTTGTCTCAGGTTTCATAAGTGAATCTTGTTATCATTCTCTGTATCGTTACTGAACCTAAGAATCGGTCCGGAGTCTAGTCTTGAGTTTCATGAATGCAGTATCAATCTCAATAACTGCGTCGTTGATGAAGATAACTTTTGGTTTGGAGTCCTGTCTCAAGTTTCATAAGTGAATCTTGTTATCATTCTCTGTATCGTTACTGAACCTACGAATCGATCCGGATTCTAGTCTTGAGTTTCATGAGTGCAGTATAAATCTCAATCACTGCATCGTTGATGAACATAACTCTTGGTCTGGAGTCTTGTCTCAAGTTTCATAAGTGAATCTTGTTATCATTCTCTGTATCGTTACTGAACCTACGAATCGATCCGGAGTCTAGTCTTGAGTTTCATGAATGCAGTATCAATCTCAATCACTGCGTTGTTGATGAACATAACTCTTGGTCTGGAGTCTTGTCTCAAGTTTCATAAGTGAATCTTGTTATCATTTTCTGTATCGTTACTGAACCTAAGAATCGATCCGGAGTCTAGTCTTGAGTTTCATGAGTGCAGTATCAATCTCAATCACTGCATCGTTGATGAACATAACTCTTGGTCTGGAGTCTTGTCTCAGGCTTCATAAGTGAATCTTGTTATCATTCTCTGTATCGTTACTGAACCTAAGAATCGGTCCGGAGTTTAGTCTTGAGTTTCATGAGTGCAGTATCAATCTCAATCACTGCATCGTTGATGAACATAACTCTTGGTTTGGAGTCTTGTCTCAAGCTTCATAAGTGAATCTTGTTATCATTCTCTGTATCGTTACTGAACCTACGAATCGATCCGGAGTCTAGTCTTGAGTTTCATGAGTGCAGTATCAATCTCAATCACTGCATCGTTGATGAACATAACTCTTGGTCTGGAGCCTTGTCTCAAGTTTCATAAGTGAATCTTGTTATCATTCTCTGTATCGTTACTGAACCTAAGAATCGGTCCGGAGCCTAGTTTTGAGTTTCATGAATGCAGTATCAATCTCAATCACTGCATCGTTGATGAACATAACTCTTGGTCTGGAGTCTTGTCTCAAGTTTCATAAGTGAATCTTGGTATCATTCTATGTATCGTTACTGAACCTAAGAATCGGTCCGGAGTCTAGTCTTGAGTTTCATGAGTGCAGTATCAATCTCAATCACTGCGTCGTTGATGAACATAACTCTTGGTCTGGAGTCTTGTCTCAAGTTTCATAAGTTAATCTTGTTATCATCCTCTGTATCGTTACTGAACCTAAGAATCGGTCCGGAGTCTAGTCTTGATTTTCATGAATGCAGTATCAATCTCAATCACTGCGTCGTTGATGAACATAACTCTTGGTCTGGAGTCTTGTCTCAGGTTTCATAAGTGAATCTTGTTATCATTCTCTGTATCGTTACTGAACCTAAGAATCGGTCCGGAGTCTAGTCTTGAGTTTCATGAATGCAGTATCAATCTCAATAACTGCGTCGTTGATGAACATAACTTTTGGTTTGGAGTCCTGTCTCAAGTTTCATAAGTGAATCTTGTTATCATTCTCTGTATCGTTACTGAACCTACGAATCGATCCGGAGTCTAGTCTTGAGTTTCATGAGTGCAGTATAAATCTCAATCACTGCATCGTTGATGAACATAACTCTTGGTCTGGAGTCTTGTCTCAAGTTTCATAAGTGAATCTTGTTATCATTCTCTGTATCGTTACTGAACCTACGAATCGATCCGGAGTCTAGTCTTGAGTTTCATGAATGCAGTATCAATCTCAATAACTGCGTCGTTGATGAACATAACTCTTGGTCTGGAGTCTTGTCTCAGGTTTCATAAGTGAATCTTGTTATCATTCTCTGTATCGTTACTGAACCTAAGAATCCGTCCGGAGTTTAGTCTTGAGTTTCTTGAGTGCAGTATCAATCTCAATCACTGCATCGTTGATGAACATAACTCTTGGTCTGGAGTCTTGTCTCAAGCTTCATAAGTGAATCTTGTTATCATTCTCTGTATCGTTACTGAACCTAAGAATCGGTCCGGAGCCTAGTTTTGAGTTTCATGAATGCAGTATCAATCTCTATCACTGCATCGTTGATGAACATAACTCTTGGTCTGGAGTCTTGTCTCAAGTTTCATAAGTGAATCTTGTTATCATTCTCTGAATCGTTACTGAACCTACGAATCGATCCGGAGTCTAGTCTTGAGTTTCATGAGTGCAGTATCAATCTCAATCACTGCATCGTTGATGAACATAACTCTTGGTTTGGAGTCTTGTCTCAAGCTTCATAAGTGAATCTTGTTATCATTCTCTGTATCGTTACTGAACCTACGAATCGATCCGGAGTCTAGTCTTGAGTTTCATGAGTGCAGTATCAATCTCAATCACTGCATCGTTGATGAACATAACTCTTGGTCTGGAGCCTTGTCTCAAGTTTCATAAGTGAATCTTGTTATCATTCTCTGTATCGTTACTGAACCTAAGAATCGGTCCGGAGCCTAGTTTTGAGTTTCATGAATGCAGTATCAATCTCAATCACTGCATCGTTGATGAACATAACTCTTGGTCTGGAGTCTTGTCTCAAGTTTCATAAGTGAATCTTGGTATCATTCTATGTATCGTTACTGAACCTAAGAATCGGTCCGGAGTCTAGTCTTGAGTTTCATGAGTGCAGTATCAATCTCAATCACTGCGTCGTTGATGAACATAACTCTTGGTCTGGAGTCTTGTCTCAAGTTTCATAAGTTAATCTTGTTATCATCCTCTGTATCGTTACTGAACCTAAGAATCGGTCCGGAGTCTAGTCTTGATTTTCATGAATGCAGTATCAATCTCAATCACTGCGTCGTTGATGAACATAACTCTTGGTCTGGAGTCTTGTCTCAGGTTTCATAAGTGAATCTTGTTATCATTCTCTGTATCGTTACTGAACCTAAGAATCGGTCCGGAGTCTAGTCTTGAGTTTCATGAATGCAGTATCAATCTCAATAACTGCGTCGTTGATGAACATAACTTTTGGTTTGGAGTCCTGTCTCAAGTTTCATAAGTGAATCTTGTTATCATTCTCTGTATCGTTACTGAACCTACGAATCGATCCGGAGTCTAGTCTTGAGTTTCATGAGTGCAGTATAAATCTCAATCACTGCATCGTTGATGAACATAACTCTTGGTCTGGAGTCTTGTCTCAAGTTTCATAAGTGAATCTTGTTATCATTCTCTGTATCGTTACTGAACCTACGAATCGATCCGGAGTCTAGTCTTGAGTTTCATGAATGCAGTATCAATCTCAATAACTGCGTCGTTGATGAACATAACTCTTGGTCTGGAGTCTTGTCTCAGGTTTCATAAGTGAATCTTGTTATCATTCTCTGTATCGTTACTGAACCTAAGAATCCGTCCGGAGTTTAGTCTTGAGTTTCTTGAGTGCAGTATCAATCTCAATCACTGCATCGTTGATGAACATAACTCTTGGTCTGGAGTCTTGTCTCAAGCTTCATAAGTGAATCTTGTTATCATTCTCTGTATCGTTACTGAACCTAAGAATCGGTCCGGAGCCTAGTTTTGAGTTTCATGAATGCAGTATCAATCTCTATCACTGCATCGTTGATGAACATAACTCTTGGTCTGGAGTCTTGTCTCAAGTTTCATAAGTGAATCTTGTTATCATTCTCTGAATCGTTACTGAACCTACGAATCGATCCGGAGTCTAGTCTTGAGTTTCATGAGTGCAGTATCAATCTCAATCACAGCATCGTTGATGAACATAACTCTTGGTCTGGTGTCTTGTCTCAAGTTTTCTAAGGACAATCTTGTTATCATTCTCTGTATCGTTACTGAACCTAAGAATCGGTCCGGAGTCTAGTCTTGAGATTCATGAGTGCAGTATCAATCTCAATCACTGCATCGTTGATGAACATAACTTTTGGTCTGGAGTCTTGTCTCAAGCTTCATAAGTGAATCTTGTTATCATTCTCTGTATCGTTACTGAACCTACGAATCGGTCCGGAGTTTAGTCTTGAGTTTCATGAGTGCAGTATCAATCTCAATCACTGCATCGTTGATGAACATAACTCTTGGTTTGGAGTCTTGTCTCAAGCTTCATAAGTGAATCTTGTTATCATTCTCTGTATCGTTACTGAACCTACGAATCGGTCCGGAGTTTAGTCTTGAGTTTCATGAGTGCAGTATCAATCTCAATCACTGCATCGTTGATGAACATAACTCTTGGTCTGGAGTCTTGTCTCAGGCTTCATAAGTGAATCTTGTTATCATTCTCTGTATCGTTACTGAACCTAAGAATCGGTCCGGAGTTTAGTCTTGAGTTTCATGAGTGCAGTATCAATCTCAATCAGTGCATCGTTGATGAACATAACTCTTGGTCTGAAGTCTTGTCTCAAGCTTCATAAGTGAATCTTGTTATCATTCTCTGTATCGTTACTGAACCTACGAATCGGTCCGGAGTTTAGTCTTGAGTTTCATGAGTGCAGTATCAATCTCAATCACTGCATCGTTGATGAACATAACTCTTGGTCTGGAGTCTTGTCTCAGGCTTCATAAGTGAATCTTGTTATCATTCTCTGTATCGTTACTGAACCTACGAATCGGTACGGAGTTTAGTCTTGAGTTTCATGAGTGCAGTATCAATCTCAATCACTGCATCGTTGATGAACATAGCTCTTGGTCTGAAGTCTTGTCTCAGGTTTCATAAGTGAATCTTGTTATCATTCTCTGTATCCTTGCTGAACCTAAGTATAGGTCTGGAGTCTAGTCTCAATTATCATGAGTGCA
Organism: Aphrophora alni; assembly: GCA_963513935.1. NCBI lineage: Eukaryota > Metazoa > Arthropoda > Insecta > Hemiptera > Aphrophoridae > Aphrophora > Aphrophora alni. Next base: position 44,084,398 of record OY740774.1, read on the forward strand.
GTATCACTGCATCGTTGCTGAACATAACTCTTGGTCAGGAGTCTTACCTCAAGTTTCAAAAGTGCAGTCTTAGTAACATTTTCTATATCGTTCTTGAACCTAAGTAGCGGTCTAGAGTCTAGTCTCGAGTTTATACGTACAGTCTTCGTATCATTCTCTGTATCGTTGCAGAATTTAGACTCAGCCTTAAGTATCGTCTCTAATTTCATGAGTACTGTCTCAGTGTCAATCTCTGTAACTTTGATGAACCTAAGACTTGGTCAGGAGTCTAGACTGTAGTTTCATAATTGCATTTTCAGTCTCACTTTCAGTATAGTTGCTGAACCTAATACTCAGTCTCGCGTCTCGTCTCGAGTTTCATGAGTGCAATCTCAGTTTAATCTCTGTATGAGTGCTGAATCTGATACTCGATCTCGATTCTAGTATCTAGTTTTACAAGTCTAATCTTAGTATCAATCTCTGTATTGTTGCTTAACCTAAGTCTAGGTCTCTAGTCTCGTCTTGAGTTCCGTAAGTCCAGTTTCGATCTCAATCGCTGTATTGTTTGATAAATATAATTCTCTGCCCAGGATTGAGTATTATTATATAATATTAATAAAATATTTTGATCAAATCGAGTTAAAGAGTTTTTTTTTCAGAATTGTAATTATTTTACTTATAAAAATTACCCCGTAGGTTCAGATAAAATCAATAAAATCTGTTAACGATTCCTAAATCAATTAGGTACTAATTACAAATTAAGAAAGGTCGTAGGTAAATTAGCATTTCTTCAAAAGCTAGTTTACAAGCAGTGAGTTATTGGAACAGGTTAAAGAGATTGAGGGAGAATTTTTCATATTATTAACAAAACATCTTAGGTAAATCGAGTTGACGTATCATTGTTTAAACGGAATTGAAAGATAAATTGAGGATGGAAATTATAGAATTAAAATAAGTAAACTATTATTTTGAGGTTTCTGGAACTGGTATATTAATAAAGTGGTATTAACGGGTATATTAGGGGGGGGGGATATTCAAGATCGAAGTTAAGTAACTCAATAGTAATACTTTTTGTTTTGCCCTACACAATTTGTGTAAAGTTTAAAGTTTGTATCATTCCTTTTTTATAGCTGAGCGCATTGTTGTTTTACTTATTACCTTAGTAACTAGTCTTAGTTGTTTGGACGGAATACGTCTAGCTAAAGCTCTGGGTTAATTTTTAGATTAGTAGTTTAATTTATTCTATTTAAGCTATGAGAAGTTGATGAAATTTTTCATATTTTCATGTTCTACGTTTATCACGTAGTAAATGATGTCCATTCAACTATCGAAAGTTCCGGTAGAAATAATTATATGCAAAATTAAACATTGAATTATGTTACACTATATGAATAATATTCTCTACTAAACTAATATTGCTTTAGTGATAGGACTTGCCATCTTAATTTTTCATAAAAAGTGCTACCTGTATCAAAATTATAGATTTAAATTTATATTTTTGTTTTCAGGATGATCTTAACTTTTGTTTCTGTGACCTTGCTGTTAACTACCATGGTTGCAGGAGAATTATTAGATCCCTTGGAAAACCTTCAAGATCTTGTTCACAGCGCATGGACTAGAAGAAAGCGGGAAACAAATGCTAATGATCTCCTCAATGAGCTTAAGCAACTCTTAGATGAGAGACTAAATAAAAACAATAGTGATAACAAACAAATTCCTCCTGTTCATAATAATAATAATGGTTTATTACAAGATAACCAAAATAATCTTTTTAACGGTCCATATCCTTCAAAGAAGAATAATGATAATTTTAAAGTTGACGGTCAAAACGTTAATTACTATTCAAATAGTTTAAGCCAACAAAAATCTAATGAAAACAACAAATATGATAATCAGCAATTATATAAAAACCCTAAGACTTATGAACAGAACAATGGTTTCAATAAATTTAAACCTCAAAGTTCTTTGGAATACAATAATGGATATTTAAACGAAAATGATCAAAACATATATAAAGCTCAGGCTGGTGATAACGGCTACTACCAACCAAACAACGGCGCTCAAGAAAGTTTAAACAACCGACTTCCAAATGGAAACAGTGAAAATTACTATCAAAGGCCACTTGTGAAAAATAACGGATTTTTGAACAATAATGACCAAACTATAATTCCCGGTGTAAATTTAAATAACCCCCGAATACCTATGACTTATACCAGCGCCGTTTTGAACAATGACAACCAAATCAGATATCCCTTTTTTAGTGGATATAACAACCGATTTCCATTTGTGGAATCCAATGGAGTTTTTAACAATGCTGATCAAACCAGATATCCCGGTTTCAATGGATATGATCCCAGATTACCTTTGGTGGAAAAAAATGAAGATTTTAATTATAATTACCAAACCAGATATCCTGGTGACGGGCAATATTATCCCAGAATACCTTTTGAAGAAACTAAAGTCTCCGAGAACAATAATAAACAACAACAACAAAATCTTGATGTCAGTGAAAATGTTCCTCATGTAGTAACCAAGCTTGATGTGAACAATTATGACCAAACTAAAAGTAATTATGATAGTAGAAATGACGCCAGAATGGCTGTTACAGAAACAAATGGAGCTTTATACAATAATGAGCAAACCGCAAATGCCGATGTCAGTGGAAATGACACAAAAATACCTCGTGCGGAAACCAACCAGGTAGTGAACAATAATGACCAAAACAGAAATAACGATGTCAGTGGTAATGATTCAAATAAACCTTTTGTAGGAAACAACGGTGCTTCGAACAATAATGACCAAACGAAAAAGCCCGCAGTCCCTCTTGATCCCAGGATTCCTTTTGAAAATTGCAGCAAAAATGAACAAACAGGAAATCCCAGCACCAATGGATATGACTCCAGGACACCTATTAAGTATTCACAAGGCGATTTGAACAATAATTATGAAATCAGAAATACAGGGGACATTGGATATGATCCTAGAATACCTCTTGTGGAAACCAACGACTTTTTGATCAATAATGATCAAATCAACAACCCTTTTGTCAGTGGACATGACCCCAGAATACCTCCTGTAGATATCTACAATAATAATAACAACCCTGCTCTCAGTGGATATGACCCCAGAATACCTCCTGTAGATATCTACAATAATAATAACAACCCTGCTCTCAGTGGATATGACCCCAGAATACCTCCTGTAGATATCTACAATAATAATAATAACCCTGTTGTCAGTGGATATGACCACAGAATACCTCCTGTAGATATCTACAATAATAATAACAACCCTGCTCTCAGTGGATATGACCCCAGAATACCTCCTGTAGATATCTACAATAATAATGATAACCCTGTTGTCAGTGGATATGACCCCAGAATACCTCTTGTAGATATCTACAATAATGATCAAAATCGTAATTTATTTTCCAATGATCATTACCAACAATTTCCTGGCTTACAAAATACTAACTTTTTGAACAGTGGTGGCCAAGTACAGGTTCCAAGTCTTAATGTATATTCCCCTCAAATTCCATTTTTGAACAATAATGACAAAATTTACAATCCGGATTCCAGTCAATCTTTCCAACGAAATCCGTATGAAGAAAACAATGGTCTTCTTAAAAACTACCCACAAAGTACCCTTCAAGCTCCACTTCTAGAAATCCGATTGGAAAAACGTTAGGCGAAGGAGAAAGACAATAATTTTAAGGGTAAGAATTTGACGGACAAATAAAAAACTTGAACAATTCTAATAGCTGCATTAATTAGACTTATGTGTTGGTGTTTTAGAAAACGTAATATCTGTTGTACTTTTTATAGCTAAGAAATAATAGTTATTATAATTGACATATTTTCTTTTCAATGACACGTGTTGTTATTAACTTTATTTTTGAATAAAAATGAATTATTTATCGTAATATTTATTATTTCTTAAATTTTAATAATACATTTTACTTTTATTTTTGTAAACATGATTTTTTTTAATGTTTTTCAATTTGAACATTTTGTTAGTAATCTTCAGTTTATATTTCCCTAATTTATTTAAATAATCTACATTGTGTTACCTACAATGAAACTTTAAAAAACAAATCTTAACGTTTAACTGATGACGTTTGAATTATAGGCATCATTATTATCAGTTTTAGAAGTTCAAAGTTTAATTGTAAATTAATTATACTTTTATCTGTTTAAACGCGTGGTGATATTATTTTACTTAGTTATTGAAACGATGTTACATAAAAAAAAGTGTGTTTTGTAAACATGTAGGTTGTGTTTTTTATCTGGTAAAAACATATTCATTTTATCTCAAATGAATATGGTTTTAAAAAAGTTTGACACCTCAAATCTTTCTTAACGTTTACTTGTTTCCAAAACCGAGACAATATATGCATTTATTTATTTACACGTTGTATATATATTTTTTTAACTTTTTTTTTGTTTTGTATTAAACATCTTGATAGTTGGGGTGATTTTCATCATAAGTTCCCTTCTCCTGCCATGAGTGTCAGAGATAAGTTTCTTATGTGTATGTGTGTGTGTGTGTGTGTGTGTGTGTGTGTGTGTGTGTGTGTGTGTGTGTGTGTGTGTGTGTGTGTGTGTGTGTGTGTGTGTTTCTTTTCCTGATAAGTGTATGAGACAAATCCGTCGTCTACAGCCTAAATATCAGTTATATATGGAAAGATTTTGTGAAATATTGTAAAGAGTGTTATGTATATATTTGTTTTACTTACTGTAATGTCCTTATAATTTGTTAAATTTGAAAGTAAACGATTGCGTACAAACTTTCCTCACGAATGTTGCCATTATATAAAACAAAAATCTCTTTCCTACCACTCTTTATCCTATGACTGTAATAAATTAAAAATACCGAGTTAGCTATAAAGTCGAATTATGTTGAAAATAATAAGGTTGGTACCAAATAGTATTTGCCATAACTTATTGGAGTAATAGAAAACGAAAATAAATTTTGGCCGGATTCACTAAAGACTCAAGAAAGATAACAATATGTGGATGAGCTTCTGAATACTTTTTTGAAAGTATATTAAATAAAATTGTAATAATACGTACATTAATTGTATGGAATTGCAATACTCGTTGTAAAGGACCTTAGAGCTAGGTTAACGAGTGAGTTTATAATGTTATCAAACATAACCAATAAACCTCTGAATATAGACTTTTACTGGACAAAATCCTCAGACACGAAATTTGTATTTTTTAATTGCCTTTTATAAAATTGCTAATACTGTTGTCTTACTAAAATAAAGGTGATCGGTAATTTCCTAATACTTCTTTCAAAATATAGAATGTGATTATTAATTAAATTTTTTCATGCATGATTTCGGCAACGTAATATCTTCTTTAAGAACCGAAGTTTTTTCTAATTTTGTTTATCTTTTACCGAATTAGTGGTTTAAAAATATTTAATAGTTTTCTATAGTTATTTAATTCACACTGGCCATCCCTTAAACAATTTCAGGAATGAAAACGTCTTTATTGTTGCAGTAAAGTTTCTGTCACATTCTAAATATCTCTGAATTATTCCCATGTATGTTTGTGTTGTAACGATATAGTAAATTAAAGCAACATTAAAACAATGTTAAGAGCATTAATTTAATGTTAAGTACAAGTCACACTTTTAACAGAAAAAAAAAACAAAAAAAACGGAGTATAAACAATACCTTTTAACAAACTCTTTATAATGAAAACAACACATTGCTATTTTTTTTTTAAAATACCTGATTATTAAATCCCGAATTTCCTTGCATAAATGTATGCATTTTGTTTTGGGATTAAACCAAAAGTAACGGAAATATAACAATTTTATTGTTACTTTGAACTTACTTTCGAGATACCCGATATTTATTTTAAACATTATTATATTAAATCTCAAATTATTTCCTAGCCTAAATTATAAATGAAACACATTTCTCTATATTTTAAAAAAGACACGAGTTTTTTGTTTCTTTTATATATCATTTTGATGTTTTAAAAAATTACCTTTCATTAGTATGATTTAATAAATTGGCAAACTCACAAGAGACGTATTTAAATGAGAATTATTAGATGTTTATAAAAAAGATGTGTCTCGCAGTCTCCAAAATAATGTGTCAATGATCGTGCTACTATAACTATTTGACACAGAATTATGATTATTAATCTGTAATTCATGGTTGTAGTTATTATTAGTCAAGATGATGGGTAACAGACGATGTTTAAAGTTATAGGCATAGAATGTTTGTACTGGTGTATAGTGGGAGGAGACGTTTTTATAAAAGCACTATTCCACCTATTTATTTAATAACTAATTTCTGTGTCAATCGATATTGTTACAAGATGAAGTCTGTTTGCACCGATTCTAGATTACAATCAAGATGACATAACCTGCCTCAGAGTCGATTAACCAGTCTGATATCAACGTCACAGATATTGTCGTATGTGTTCATGTTTTGTTGAATTTATAACGATTTCATGATGTGATGAATTGTGTAGTGTTCAGGTTTATAGGTTTTTATTACCCTAATGATGTCCTTTGGTAACTTTAATTGAATAAATGTTAAGTACAACATTGATAATATTATTAGTAGACGGATTATTTACATATACATTTCAAATTATTAATTCACTATTATAGGAGCATTCACAATGACTTTACGTCTTATGTAACAAAACTATGTTTAAGGAGAACAAATAAATTGAGTCAGAATATTGGTGAATAAAAGCTTATGAACACAGGAAATATGAAAAACGGCTAATCTTTTAAATCCTGTTAAAACTCAAAAAAACTTAATACAATGCAATCGAACGATGTTCTGAAACAGTGAACATATTACATTTATAAAGTTATACGTCTCTGACCTAACTCTTTTCTTTACTCACTTATACTTAATAAGGAAAGTATTACTTGATGAGTAAATAAAAACAGTTATTCAGTTTATTCGAGGATATATCTGTTTAAAACCACGTGAACTAAATAAAAATGATTTTCTTAAATATGCCTCATGTCTGTATTGCAATCTAAACAAGGGAATAAATTTCGTTGTGGTAATTTTTTGTCATGTTAAAAGAGACTTTTATTACATTTTCAATTCATCAAACTTTATGCAAAAGTCGAAAACTCAAAATTAAGATTTAAAAAAGAATTTCTATTGATAATATTCTGTTGTTGCTGAATTGATGAAGGACCCAAATATAACGTAATTATATTCATTTGCAAAAAAAAAAAAAATATATGGGATAAGCAGCTATAACTCAAATTAGAGAAGTAAACTATGACTAATATTTTAATATAATTAATCTCTCTAAAGTGAATTCACGTTTGATGAAACTGTAGGATTTATATGTTAAAAGTGCTGATTACATGTGAATCAAAATAATGATTTTTGTTCTAAAATGTTTAATAAGCTCGAATTATATTCCTTGCGGTAAAGAACTCAGGTATGCATTATAAGTATTTACATTATATTAAAATTTGATCCAGTCACTTATACCGATTCTGAACTAAGGAACATTTGCAAATGTTATGTACTGTTAATTTCCCATTATATCCATAACTTTGGAACCCGCCCTATATTTTGGTGATATCAGTTTTCTATTATTGGGCTTTTAGAGTTAACAATTTAGCAAAATCTTATGAAAATAATCATGACGATTAGAATATGCTTTCTAATCATTGCGACTTCACTATTTGTCTACCCAGCACATCAAAAGTCTACTAACGTTCCTCCATCCATATGGTAAAATAATGTCAATGAATTTTTAGGAAGCTTTCAAACTCAGTACATGATGAAGGAACTGTTCTTTATTATCAGATACCTCCTAAATAGTACTGTAAATCTTCTACTGGTTTCTTATTACATGTGTTATAATTGTGTGCTTTATAAAAGTTTAAATAATTATGCCGAAAACAAGGTAATAGTAGGTGATGATCAATAAACGTTACCGAGAACATGACATCCATTGCAAGATATGCCACATAATATAATCTTGAAATATGAGTAGAAGAATAGAAGTGTATGCGAATTCAGAGTTTGTTTCCATTCAATGCAAACTCATAACAGAAATTAAAGCTATTGAGAAAGGTAATAACTTTATATTTTTGGGGGTAACACATATATATCATAAATAACGTGGATGTAGACAGTAATATTAAGGGATTTAATCGAATGTGTGGTACTATAAGATTGACCCCGAAGAACGAGGTATGAAAGTACACCGAATTAAATTTTTACAAAGGACATTCAAATTCATGATATATAGTAGTGAAACATGAACAATATCAAGGGCAAGGAGCACTAGGATTGATGTAGTAGAGATGAGATTTTTTCGTTTGATTTTGGGAGTTACATTCAATTTTTACAAAATCGTAAGTTTTTTTTATGTCAGCTACAACCATATATTTGAGTGAATATTAGTACTTAGATTATGTTTTTAAGTGTGTAAAATAAGATTGTGCCCTATATTACTTTATAATTGTAGTTTAATTACTTTAAAACACCGTAATAAGTATATTATATTTAGACATCTAGCTTACTCAAACCATTTTCTGTATTCTAGATTTTGATCTTCTTGTAAAACATTGATTTGGATGTAATCGGGTCATTGAAATAAAAATCGAATTCCTAATAAAAATGACACATAATGTGTGTTGTTTTTTGTTGTTTAAAGACAAATATATCTCGGTCATCGTTACATAAAAGAAGAAGGGAAGTTAATTATTCCTAACCTACGAACACGCTAATAGGTCCAGGGTGGGAAAAAAACTAGAATTGGTCAAGAGAAAACTGATTAGAAAAAGAATAAAATGGGATCTCAGTTAAGACTACAAGATGAAAGTATATATCCATATAGAATCCAACGGAAGTGCCATGACCTTACTCACTAAATTGAGTCCGTGATGAATGTATACAATAGGTAACAAATACATTAAGAAACTTTAGTTTCTTCCCACCAAGAAGTTTTCAGAATATTTATATTATTCCAAATACCTTCTTACTCAGGATAACTTGTCGCAGTATGTATTAAAATTAATTGTAACGAATCAGGAATAGAGAGATAAAATTATATCATTCCGAAAAAGTACGTGGTCTAAAAGCGATACAAAAACATTGTTAATTAAAATTTCCGGTGTTTCTAGAAGAACTCTTTGTAACCACAAGTGTTATTTATTGTATTAATTAAAACAACAGATGATCAAAATGTTGAGGAAGTTTACAAAACAATGCATTGCATGTATTTAATATTAACTACATTTCACGCAACGATAATTCCACTTCTTACGCTCTCTTTTTAATTACTCCGATATTTTTATAGAAACAAAAGGTTACATGTTTATTTGCTTTTAAAATATACACTTTTTTTGTACTATAAACTAAACTGTTAATTTCCAAAAGGTACTAATTTAAGAGATATTGTTTTACTGCTTACATATAACTATATAAATTAAACTCCCTTAAATCTTACAATTGTTTATTGTTTACATACACCCTTTAAAGAAACAACCTTGTTTCTGGAATGCTCTGATATAATTCACAAGATGTTTATATGGGTCAAAATAAAGAAAAAAACCTTCTTATAAACATATGTGTGGAAACTATTTTTTTAAACTGCTTTCCGCTTTTTTTAATAATATTAAATTTAATGATTTATATCTCTAGACCGGTTTAACCGATTAAGTTGAAAATGCACACATCAAAAAACCTATTATTATAGCTTACTGCTATCAGCAATGCAATCTAATATACGCCGTTTTACTGTTTCTCTTTGTAATATAGTTTTGACAGTTAACCATTCCATAGGAAATTAAACTGGCTACAAAAATTTACTCTTCAAGTTTTTTATAAGAAATTACTCTGAGATATTTTAATTTACAATTTTTAAATGGCCGCCTTTTTTGAAACGGATACTTGGAACAATTTTTTTTTTTGTCAAATTAAGTCTTTATATTGATCAGTACTATGAAAATTTTGAACTCAATCAATTAAGCTCTTCTATATAATTATATATATTATATATTAGTAAACTAAATAAAATGTTAAATAGTTGGTTAAAGAAATGTTTCCGGATATATATGTTCATAGTAACTTTTTGAAATGTTTTCACCATATAACTACTCGATGAATAAAATAAAGTGTTATGACTAATTAGCCTATCTTGTAAACCAATAGTAAATAAAAGGAATTTTTAATATTTTTTTTAGAAGTGAGGGGTTCGTAACAAGTGTGTGGTGCAGTGATTTTTACAATGTTGTCTGTAAAGCTTCTGTGATATACAAACCAAACGTATAAATCTTTATATTAATTGGCAAGCACAAAACTTGTTTTCGTTTTTTCTCAGCTTGTGTGCGTCGTATGAGAAATTCGCGCATACCGTTAGAAAGGTAGTGTCCAGTAGATGAGCAGAAACCAATTAAAATTTACACCGACCCTCAGGGCTACGCCCCACAGGCCTTCAAAGTTTCAATGTTATTCTTATGGAAGACCGGTAATTGATCGAATCATTATATTTTGACAGCTGTTGTCATAACAAATGCTAGCAAAACATGAAGAACAGATGTTTCAGACATATGAAATGGCAATAGGGACCGTGTAACCAAAGAAATTATCCTTTGTAATTTAGAAAACGTTTATATCAACAAAATATATTTCAAGTAAAGTTTTAAACGAAGTGTTAAGTGGTATTTGTTTTTTTTATATATAGTGCCTATTTAATGACGATGTAAAGCGGAAATTAGTGTTTTTAATTGTGAGAGATTTGGGATGCGCGTCTCTACATGAAAGTATATAAACATTAGACAAACTTTCCTCTAGCATATTCAAATGCAAAAAACCAAATCATGTATTAACCTATTTCAATATGTTTATTTTTATGTGTACCTACATTTCATTATTTTGCAATATTTGTTTTATATCAGTTGCGCTAGGTCTAATTTGAATGAATTTGTTATTACAATGCCTTTAAGAAGCACTTTAACTGGTCTTGTAGCAAAACATCGAGATAGAGTGCGACATTATAGACTTCGTCATTATATAAATAATATAGATAATAATATGAGGGTTGAATTTAAATCTGCTTTAAGAATGTTTCCATCTAATTTTGATAGTTTTGATAATGGCCATATGAGCTTAAAGTGTAAATTTTGTAATGCTAAACATTTCCAATCAGAAGTTACCCAACGCGAGCAACGACATTCACTTCATGCTGTCATAAAGGCAAAATTGTTTTACTACCTTCAACTCAAAATGCATATTTCAAAGCTTTTTATGAGTGTCTCAATTCTGTTGATCAGAATATTTAAAAAAAATCAATGAAATTCTTTAAAAACATTCGTAATTACAATAATTAATCGTTTGGAATGGTCAGCTCTGAGGTGAAAATCGCCGACACAACGTCACGTGGTGTGTCCCATTTTAACGTTCATGACACATTCTACCACAGAGAAATACCACATTCCAATGACTTCGTTAAATGCACCAGTTTATGCACAGTTATATTTCTATGGCTCTCAGAATTTTTTTTTCAATGAATAGTTAATATGTATGTGCGTATAGAAGGCACCAGATTACATTGTATTCGGCAAAATCAAACATCTTTACGATCAGAGGTATATGACAATTGTTATGGAATTGAACTCCGGTGGCGGTGATGCTATTACTGTGGGAGGAAGAGTTATTTTACCATCTTCATTTAATGGGTCTTCAAGAAATATGTTTCAAAACTATTTAGATGCAATGACAAATTGTTCAATTTCATGGAAAACCCTATTTATTCATCACGATGACTTGTAACCCACAATGGCCTGAAATTACTCGAATACTTGCGAGAACTATGGAAACAGCAAATTATCGCCCTGAAATTTTTGTGTGTGTATTTAACGCTAAATTTAAAGAGCTAATTTCATGAATCATGCAGAAAGTCATTTTCGGTAAAGTGAAAGCATTAATATATACAATAGATGGTCAAAAACTTGGCCTTGCATCATTGCGCACATTTTGCTCACTTTAGAAGAGAATGACAGAATTGTTGGTGCAACTGACATTGATAAAGTTGTGTGGGCAGAAGTTGCAGACATTGACACACAACCAAATTTGCGTGATTATGTTATAAAACATATGATGCATGGTCCATGCTGTCAGTTAAATACAAAGTCTATCTTCATGAGAGATGGAAAATGCTCCAAAGATTTTCTAAAGGAATTCAATGAATCCACACGCGAATCTTTGAATGGGTTTCCTATGTACAGAAGACGTGACAATGGTGATAGTGCAGAAATCAGAGGATCTTCACTTGATAACCGATACTTTGTACCACATAATCCATATTTACTGTCGAAGTTTGTACCACTATTCGAAGCGTGAAATATATTTACCAAATATGTTTTAAAGGGTTTTGATAGTGCAACTGTATAAGTAGGAAATGCATTAAGCGTAACTCCCTAAAATATACAGATTTATGAAGTAACAGACTTCTTAAATGGTCGATATGTCGGCTCAACAGATGATATGAGGAGCTAAAACGAACTGCCTATGCATTTTCAATCTCATGTTATTTATAGACTTGATATACACTTGCCCCGACAACAAAATATATATTTTAGACCGGCGTAAAAACGCCACGCAGCTGAAAATAATAAAAAAACAAACTTGTTGGCTTTTTTTTTTTAATTGAACCAAAATGATTTATCAGCCATTGATTTCAAATACACGGAGATTCCAATGCACTACGTTTGGGTGGATGCTAAAAAAAAAGTGGAAGAAAAGAATTATAGGAGGACATAAAGTTACCTCACGCATGTATTCCATATCCCCGATGTTAAAGGTTCATATACCATAAAGCTCCATATACATGTTAAAGGTTCAAAGTCATTTGAAGATGTCAGAACATACAATGGAACTTTACGTAACACTTTTGTTGAAGCGTGTCATACTCGCGGCATAGCTTCAAATGACAATGAATGGAGAGAGTGTTTAAGTAAAGCGAAAGATTTCCATTCGCCACATAGATTGCGTAATCTGTTTGGCTTCATTTGTGCTTTGAATGTGCTAGCGAATGCGTTAGTATTGTGGAATGAATTCAAATATTTTCTTAGCGAAGATTTTTGAGAACATGATGAAGGTGAATCATTTAACCGGGCGCTTTTAGAAATTGAAGAAATTTTGACTACACATAATATGTCATGTGAATCACTTGTGTTGCCATTTCCGACATATTTGCTTCAAGGTGATACAATAGATTTGTTTGACCCACATGAAGAAGTTTTACTATTTGGTGAAATTTACACTACTTCAATCACTGAACAGCGCAATGTAATAGATTTACTTATTCGCGAAGTAGAACATCACGACACCGGGACCAATGTGTTTTGTTTAACAGCTGCTGCAGGATATGGCAAAACATTCACTCAACAAGTCATCATTCATTGAGTACATTCACTTAATCTTCGTTGCATTGTAACAGCATTCAGTGATATTGCTTCAACTCTACTTATTGGAGTTAGAACTTTGCATAATGGGTTCAAGTTGCCTATTACGATTTTACATACTTTAGTAGCTAATGTTACTCCAACCAGTAGTCATGGGCGCTTAATCAATGAAGCATCGCTAATTCTCATTGACGAAATTTCTGTGTCCAGTACATGCACTAAAAATATTTGATCGATTAATCAGGGATTTATGTACTGACAAAGAAGAAAATATAAACTATTTGAAGGAAAAACATTACTTTTATATGGTGATTTTCTGCAAATCTTACATGTTGTTCCACGTGGTTCACGTGCAATTTCATTGAAAACTGTGCTACAAGTTGGAATTAATTTCCTACATTCCACCATATAACTTTAACACAAAATATGAGAGCATTACCAAAGGAAATAGAGTTTGTAAAATTCCTAAAAAAATTGGAAACGAACTAGCAACTCAATATCCACACTTAGCGAAAATATTATTGAAAATCCGCAAGATGATTTCCGTTGGTGATAAATTGAAAATAATTGATGATATTTTCGGAAATGTTGCTGAAAACATTTTATCAGAACGCATGTTGGATTCTGTAGTTTTAGCACCTACAAATGATTCTTGCTCCGTGATCAACAATGATGTGCTAAACCGTATTCCTGGTGAACAGAAAATATATGTCAGTTACGATAAAATAATTACTGATGATGTTACAAAATTCAATAACCATCCAATTGAGTTTTTAAATTCATTAAATGTCAGTGGTTTGCCACCACATAAGTTAGTATTGAAACTTAACGCCATTGTTCTACTAATCAGAAATTTAAATACTTCAAAATCATTAGTTAATGATACAAGAATGCGAGTTCGACCTATGCATCACGCGGTGAACGAATTTTGATTCAGCGAATAAATTAGACTTATTCAGGTATTATTTTACCATTTGATTTCCAAAGAACTCAGATTCCAATAATTCATGCATTTGCTATGGAAAATAAATAAGTCCCGGTGTTAAACTTTCAAGAAGGTAGGAATTTTGTTGCAGCAACCAGTTTTTACACATGGACAACTCTATGTACGTCCTTTCAGTGAATAAACACATTTTATATTTCAGAACATAGGGCATTTGGCCATAGATGAAATATTGTTCACAAAAAATATTGTGAATACTGAAATTTTAAATCTCTAATACAATTGGCTTAGTAAAACTTTTAAATCATTCAAGTTCATTTGTTTATAAATGTCACATACTGTTTTTTATTTTATTTTTTACTTTACCAATATAAGTGATTTCATGTACATACTATATCTATGAATAAAGTGAAAATACACAAGCAACAATCATTTTGTTTTAATTAATTTTAAAAGTATTAAGTAACAAAATATATATACAAATATTGTACAACAGTATCATGTAAAAAAGGGCAATAATATAAATTTAAAATTTTTAAAATAATTTGGTCCAAATCAACTGAATTTTTGGTCCAATTTCGACCACAGGGCGATCTCTAGTCAATTATAATTACATTAAAAATGTCAACATTGTTATCACATTTATGTACTATTATTTATGATCTATTTATGTACTTATTTGATATCATAATGGGAGGAAGGGCAGTAAGAAAACAAAACACAAAAATACTAATTATAGATTTTTCTCTATTTTAAACTTTAAGCAAATAAAACATATTATTTGCAACCTCTACAAAACATAATAAACGGGGAATGAGACTATTATAAAATATAATTTACAGTGAAGACACATTTATGGCTTAACGAAGAAATAAATTAGGCCATACATAAATATTATTTATTTCAAAGACTTCGCCTATAGTTCATTTTTACTTTTTAATTCATCGTATTTGGTGACGAATAGTTATGGTAGATTTTTGACAGATCTGTTAGAAAGTTTGAACAATATTTTTATAATAATTCTGATCTGATTTTAGGAGAGATTTTAAATAACGACTTATTTTGGCACTTTAGACTGTATCTTCTATATATTATATATTTGGCAATTTAGACTGCACTTCTTTTCTATGAGAAAAGAAATCAATAACAAAAGTTATTTTCATTATATAAATGGAAGTTTTTTTTATTGTCAATTTATTATATTACACAAATGTCAATAACGATCGTGAAATATATATTGAATATGTGTTATGTAAGTTTTCCAATCCAATCTGTGATTTGGTGGTACGTCGACAATTCTCAAAGTAGATCTCACTAACAATTAAAAAAAAACATATATATATATATATATATATATATATATATATATATATATTGTAACGAAAAGTTGCTATCTAGGGTAAATGAAAGGCAAGTCATCAATTTGAAAACAAATAAAAGAGTTGACAGCTCATGGACAAGCCCATACTTAAAAAAAAACCTCAAGGGTTTAAAGGAACTCATTTAGAGATACGTTAGAGTAAGGAGAGGCTAACTCCAAGACAAAGTATAAATTAACTAATAGAGAAGAGAAGGAAGCGTTTCTTTCTAAATTCCAGTAAACTATGAATCATAAATTTTCCACCAATGAAAAATAAAGCCGCGTGACTGTAGAAAACGAGGAAATTATAAATATAGGTCCTAGAGAAAGAAACAAGGAAGTTCTTCAAGATATTTTGTACAAAGATTATTCTGCGAAGTTTTTGGTACAAGGTTGTTCTACTAGATAATTGTTATTCAAAAAAAATTGTTAAAACATTTATAATAAATTGTAAAATCTTCTGGGAAATTGGTAAACGTTTGAAAGTAATCGCGAAGAATAATAAATTAAAGAAATACGTCGAAAGTGAAGTGTTGAATTAAAACAAATTACGTAAAGAAGTGAGTTAGTTAAAATAAAAGAAATACGTTGAACAGTGAATTAGATAAAGTTAAAGAATACGTTGTAAAGTGAATATAGTCAGCGAAAAGTTTTTTTTTTTTATATAATATCTATTGCAAATCAGTATAATAAATCTACTTATTTCCTTCTATTTCAAATGGATCATATGTTTAATTAAATTAATAATGCTGAAATAAATAATGTTTTTGCTAAATATATTTTGGAATATCATAATTAATTAATAACGTAAATACAGTTTCTGTAGATGTAGACGTAACCTAATGGATCTGTAAGGCTACAACATTCCGACAAGTGATTTACGGAATCGTTTTACGTTATTGACTAACCGTCGAAAACAGAAGCACAAATAATTACTTCTACACTTTCATCAACAAACATGTGTTCAGAAAATAGTTTAAACCACGCGAAACAATAAATATAGTTTTTATACATGATGATGAAGATGACTATGTTTTCTAAAAATTGTGTTTTACAGCAACGACTACTGATATAACAAATTAAATTTCATGTAGAAAATATATAAAATTAAATAAGTTGATAAATAACTAAGGTAAATTATTATATAATCGTTAATTAAATGTATAATTTTAAAAATCTTATTTTATGACATTTATTTTCAACAACTTATGGCTCTTCTATACAAATAGAATAGTTGCAGAAAAGCAACTTTTAATCGCAGTGTTGGTTTCAGTTTTTTTTCTTCATCATTATATAAGAAGTAAAGACGATAAAGTGATGTCAGATTGTTCGCTGATATACCCGTTGTGATTTACCCTGAATCAAAAACAGTAGTTTTTGGAATTATGTTTTCGTCTGTGACATGTGAAGTTTTTTACATCAAAAACACACAGATCGATTTTAACCAAATTTGGAATGTGGATTTACTTTCATTGTATCTTAAAGTATTTGTTATATTAATTCAAACTTTTAGGGTAACTCTATATACGAGAAAAACTAAATTATGGATATATTCGTAATTCATTAGTGTACGATTTGTTAACCGATGAGAAAAAGTTTTCTGTAGCTGTTTAGAAATATGAAAACGAACTCTGACGTTGCTTCTTTTCACAATATGTGAAATATCTTATTTTCCTGAGTTTAATATCATAATAGTAAAAATATAATATCAACACCACTCCTTTAAACAGAACATGTTAGTTGGTTAAATTATATATTTTGTATAAAATTATTAAATACTCATTAAAATGTTTACAATTAAATGATAATTTCATTCACTGTTTACGGAAGGAAGTGAAACAAAACACCTAAACGTAGACGACATAAAACTTACAAAAGAATAGAAACAAAGCGGACCTTTGTTAATTTATTTGTCTTTATATTATTTCACGTTATATTACCTTATTTTCCTATGAAAAAACTATGTAGAAGAGAGACAATGCAGTTTAAGTGCACAAGTCGTCCGAGTAACCCCTATGTGATAAATATAATGATTTTTTGTACAAACATTTAATTCATGAAGGAATATACTATGATACATTAGACAACCGAAGTATAAGGTCTAGTTCTATCTTGAATCTTGTGTATACAGTATAGGTCACAGTCAGTATCTTATGGTGAACCATATATTGAAAACGAGACGAGACTTGAATAGACTGTACGTACATAAAATATTAAACATACACGAAACTAAATTAACAGAGTCGGTACCATAACTCAGTGTAAATAAACAAGAAAATACCAATTGCGATACTATGGGTAAAGAGACCGATCACACAAGACTAACATCGAGACAAGATTTGGATAACGAGAACGAGACATAATTTTGGGTAGCGAGACAGAAAGAGGAAATAGGTTTAAAAACTAGACTTGATTTGGTGTAACATGTCAGTAACCAATTATACGCAATCATGACTGAAAAGTAAACAAGATTTTGTGTCACAAGATAGAGACTGAGGCTGAATCTCTAGAAACGAGATGAAATTTTATGTAATGGGACAGAGATAGTGCATACAGAAACAAGAGACAAAAACCAAAGCAAGATTCTAGATAAAGAAACCAAGATCAAGAAATGGTGTAAAAACAAGACTATATTTTGCCAAAAAGACCGAGACTTTATATATACACTAAACAGATTAGAACAGTAGATGAACTTTCAAGAAACGTGGCCATTATGTGGATTGTGTGTAAATGCACAAGACGCGATTTTCGGTAATGAAACCATAAAGTATTATGGACAAATTAGTCTCAAACCGAAACTAAATCCTGAGTCACGAGATTGAGACTGAAACTGGCTATACTGAAACTAGAAGAGATATTGTTGTATCAAGTCGAGACAAAGTTTTAAGTGCTGGTTTTTTTTTGGATATCGAGATCTCCACCACTTACAAACCAACGAGTCTGAAACATAGACTAGAATCTGAGAAATGAGACCAAGATCGAAACTGACACTATAGACAAGAGAAAACATTTTGTGTAATGGGAATTTGTTTAAATAAACTCGACGAGAGTTTACGTAACCAATCCATTACCGTTCACACCTAAACAAGACTAAAACTAAGACGACATTCTTGTTAACAAGATCGAGATCAAGACTGGTCATATAAAGGAAATATATATCATAAACAGGACATATTGTCATGTTCTAATATATATCATGTTATATATAAGGCGAACGGTAGAAGTGTTGTCCATCACTGGACCGAGAAGAGTGAAAAGAGATGGAAAATAATTTGCTATCTTCTATATTGTTAAAGTTAGTGGGTATTACTTCGCTCACAGCAATATAAACAAAGAGGAAAGAAAGTGTTACATTTTTTTCGTTCTATTGCTTAAAATTATATAGTATTTCAATTACTTTGTTTTATATACTACTACAGCAGATTGCAAAGGAGATTAATTGTGGTAAATAAACAAAGAGTAAATGGAAAGAATTCTGCTTAGAAATTACCCTTGCATGAACTGTATCTAATCTCGTGCAACATGAACTGTTTATGTTCTAAAATATAACTGAATTACTTCATTTTTTGTTAAATTATACTTTTATTTCACAATTATCTCTCTTTTGGAATAACAACAATGCTTTTTTTCAGATCTAACACGCAATATTTCGGAAAATGTAAGCCTAACAAATTTTAATGGAATATAATTGTTGCAAGAACCTCTCGTGTATGTTAAACAAAAGGTTTTGTAAAATAAATAAAACATTCACAAGGTTAATTATTTATTTTTACTGCAGGTGTGCTAATACAATGGTTTTCTTTTAATTAGTATCATTCTGTTTATTAATATCTATATAATTTTTCTACTTTGAAGTTCGTACTTTTGGTTTTACCTACTTCTTTTTAAACGATAATAACTTCTATGCTACTCACTTTAACACTTAGTCGTGTTGTAAATCTCTGACTTATGCAATCACGGAATCTGTTAGAGACTTACAAAATACAGACTATTTATGTAAGTTTGTTTCATAAAATATTGTTGAATTATTTATTTAAAAAAATATATATTTTACGATTTTTATTGATCTTAAGTAGGGGAAAAAAGTTATAATATGTGAAACAAATTTATTCCTTATTTATTATTATTATTATTATACGTAAAAATAAAACACGTACCGTTATCGTAAAACGTTATTTATTTACATAATTTTGGAAGATATAAATGTAAATCATATTATAGCAGCAAAAAAAAAAAAAAAAAAAAACATTTTTCCGTAACTAATAATAATTCCTATCACATAAGACGCCATAAAAAAATCTACTAATTAAATGCTTTTGGATATATTTACCCCAAGCACATATTTAATTGTCACAAATACAATCAATGAACATCTAAACCAATACATACTTCTTAAATAATCTCATAGTAGTGGATATTGTTTAAGAGCAAGAACTGTTCATTAGAAGTATTAACAGAAAACTAAACTTAAGACCTAAAAAATAAACAAATGTATAATAATATGATGACGTTAAATTTTTTTGATACTCAGTTGTACAGGCACTACTGGTTAATTAAATTTATAGCAGCTGATAATTAATTAATTTTAATTATGTTGAAATGAACAACTTTTTGAAACTTCACCTCGTTGGCATGTTACATGCCACGTATATGATTTACCTACTTGTAATAGACTTATTAATTGAAACTATTCTAGTTATAAATTAAGTTGTTTTTTTTAGAAACTTGTATTTTCCTTCGTGTTTTATGTGTAGGTAGATTATTGTTTTTTTCTTTTTTTTCCGTTTACATACTGTTCATACCTTTATAGTAATGAGATCCAAAAAAAGTGATACTGGTATTACTTTATGTTTATATAGCTGTCTTTTCCTGCACCCCAAACACGTGGACCGGTTATAATCAAACTTGTTATGTATGAGGGCATATTTTCGGTCGTATATCCTGACTATTTGATTTTATTATATTTTTAATATTTCAACGGAGAGTCGAGAAAAAACAACGAAATAAAGTCGAATTTCATTATGCTACCATATCAACTGCATGTCTACACATCACAAAATATGTTCCACTCAATATACAAACGCCCTCAATTAATTACAAATCATGATTTATTTTCCTTACCATAGCATCGCTCAGAAAACTTTCTATTCTCAAATGCACTTTCAAACAACATAAAAATAACCAATTGATAAAATTTACGTGATTTTACAAAATAGTTAAAAGTGTTAAATTTGACAAAAGTTTAACTTTAAATAAGCCTGTTTCCGTAGATTCTGTAAATATTTATATTTTATTCTCATTACGAAGTCTCCAATCAATTTACAGAATAATGTCCTCTAATGTAATAGTTTAATTTTATTGTTTTATTTATGATTCCATTCAATGAGGATTGATTTAAAATATCTACAAAAAGTTACGTTTTTACTTCATCATATGTTATACAATATAAAAAAAGGTTTCGCGATGGAAAGAAACGATTTCAAGTGTTCGAAAATGTATCAGTTTTGAAGGTCACTGAGTAAAAAACCTGTCGTCATTCATCGTAAAATCCACTGCCGTCAATATATCTTATGTTGTCTGTCGTCCGTGAATTGCTCTACAGCAGAAGCGTAAGAAGCAGTTTTACAAATATTTATCATATTTTACCTTTGTCTCTAAATGATTTCAATATTTGTCTATATTCAAAGTTTGAGGTGTACCTAACGTAAACCAGGAACACAAACTTCCAATTTTGTCAAAATCGTTATAAAGATGTTAATCAAATTTTCCTCAAATATTCCTGAGTATTCACACAAAACATACTGGTCTTTACCTGTCCAAATATCTTAATTCATGAATTATAGTTAAACAATTTTAACATTTAACCATGTAGAAATTGTAAAAGAGTTGTTTCATATAAATCTGTTCTAGCAGTTTCGTATAACTAAAGGGAAATGTGAAGATTAATGATCCAAACCTGCTTGAAGAATTATAGGTAAATTATTTTAAAGTTCAGGAATAACCTTTTTTTAAATTACCATTGACTGCCTTCGTTAAGAGGTTGATTTTAATGAATTAAATTTAAGCTAAAGGCTCGCTTATGCACAAGCGAAGTTATTTTTGGTCCCGTTTAAATATTTAAAAAAAGTATAAGGATAAGGTCCATTTATCATTTTTGATTGAAAATATCTAAAATAATATTTTTGGTGACCTATAGTTTAGTTTAGTTTTTATTTGGTTTTGGGGCTAGATGAATGAATAGGTTGGCCCAGTGATTGTTCGTCTTTTTAGTGATTAGCACCATACTGTTAATTATGGACCCAAACTTTTTTATGAGCTATATGGGCAAGGTGAATCTAAAACCAGTTCTATGTCAAAAAGAGTAATTATGTATAGACGGGAATTCTTTTTGTCCTTGTTCTTCTCGACTGACTATTTACTCAACTAAAAAACGTTTACTTTCAGGATAGGTAAAGTAGTGTTGTCACGGTTTTCTTTATACACTAAAACTCTTATTTATATGAAATACCGTTTTTACTAAAAATTGAATGTTTTAACTAATATCACATTGCTCTGTATTTGACGCGATATAAATAAAATAGCTTAGGGGAAAAATAGTTGACATTTCCTGTGGAAAAAAGTAACAGTAGTGATACGTTGTTTATCTCGGTATAGATCGACGAGTCGAAATATGCCTATGAACTCATGTGCAAGTCCTATAACTAGTGAATGGTTGCACAAGCAATATCGTAAAAAAGTGATGACAGAAATCACTTATACTCATTAAACTTTGCTGCAATACCCATCATACCCTACGTTTTCATCACATCCTAAGTATAAAAACCAAAATATCTATTTTATCAATATCGGTTGTAACAGTTTTATCAAATACACCCTAAGAAGACCCAAAAATAAATAACCATCGGCAAGTCTCAAACAATTCCAGTTTCGGAATATTGAGTCAAAACTTAATATTAACAATGTACACTGTTTAGAAGATTGAATAATTGAAAATATTCAATCATGATTTTATATAATTTTTTGTAAAATCTGGAGATTTACAATCCAAACCATCGTTTAATGTCAGTGTTGGTTGTACTCAGTTGTTGGTGTTGTACTCAGTTGTACTCACCCCATTACACTAATTGTTGAAGATACAGCCCAAAAGAATAGACACAAGGAGTGAATGTGTAACACATTTGGCTATGTGATCATATTTTGAGCTTATATTCAGACAATGTTTTAACTTTTTAACCCAAATTTGAGGAGACCTTAAAAAAAAACTCATTTTCTTCGTAGTTGTTTTGGAACGATCATGATAAAATTTTGTTAAAACGTAAACGCTACGAACCCTAACCGAATTTACTGATCGACATCTACCAAAAATATCAGTTTGAGAGTCACTGGTCAAAAAAAAAATAAATAAAAGGAAGAAAAACTTTTTTAAATAAAATTTTGGAAATAGCAAAAGAAATTGAGGAAACTCTTTTAAAAAATTAAATATTTATATTTCAAATCAATGTGTAAAATAAATTTTAAATAAGTGATCAAGTTATAATAACCTATCTGAGCTCTGTTTGATATAATTGCCATGCTTTACACTGGACGTCAATAAGCCTCTAGTTTTTGGAAAAAGATCAACCCCTAAGAGGGGAAAACTGTTTATATAATTTTTTAAACAGTTTTACGAATTTCTAAAGGCAAAATTTCATCTGTGTAACAATGTGTACTCCTTTGGAGACTCAGCTTGTATGACTTATAACAAACGACAACTGAAAGTGCTTTATGAAATGATGAATGTCTGACGTTTGTCATCTATCATCTACACTGTGCCCTACAGCCCAAACGGCTGAACCGATTTTATTAAAATATTGTGTTTATACATATTTACATATTGTCTTATTATTACTTATTTTTTTATAACTTCATGCTTAGAGGTTATTGATAAAAGGACAAACACAATATTCCTATTTAATCAAAAATAGACTCTAAAGATTTTACACTTTAGCATAATTTGATAAAAATCGTTTCACATGATTATTAGAAAAAAACATAATTTTCATACTGTAAAGACCCATGAAATTGTAAGTGACATCTGTAAATAAATACCGGTCATGATTTATAAGTTATTACAGAATCTGTATAGGATCTGTCAAAAAATTATTTTATCAAATTCGGCTCTCAGTAATTTGTTAAAATTATAGCAAAATTTAAAAAATAATTGCCCAAACGCATGTGAGTAATAGATAAAATATAAATACTACGTTTCTGGAGTATATTGCAAAATAACAAATGTTAAATTCACTTCCATAATTGAACTATCGATTAATTATAATTAAATACCTAAAATACAGACTGTTATTGGCACAAGAAAAGTAGGTTTAGCTCCTATTTAACTAACATAAACATTTGTTTCTTTGATGGCCTACCTGGTTTATTTTCAAATTTTGACTGAGAACTACTGAACTGATATTTTTGGCGATGAATAATTTCGGTTGGTTTTAATTTGGTTTTAAGAATGTATTTACTGGAAAGTTTGAGCAATAGTTTTCCACTGTTTATTGGTAATGAATTATAGAAACGACTTGAAAATAAGTCAGCACGATCGAAACTTCGATCTTCGCAAAAAGAAGAAATCGGTCATGAAAGTAAAAGTAACATATACAACTAGTTTCTCTAATTATTATACAAAAAGTAAGACTTTATAAATAATAAAAACTTGTTTAGGGCAACACATAGAACGTCAATCTCAATGGTTTCCCTTGTCTGTAATTCAGGCGCCTCATGAAGCTTTAGTTGTCACATTTGCAGAAATTCATGTTACAGTTTTCAAACATATTAGTAAGCCTTTAATTTATCTTCATGAAACTTCTTTTACAGTTGCTATAGAATTCGATAACAAACCATTGATATTGTAACAATTCGTTTTACCTTTGTTAGAAATGCTCCATTAAAAGTAATATGTACTACGATTTATTGTTAAAAATAACGATTTCTTAAGGAGTTGTATTTTAAATATAGAAAGGAGTCAAAATGATAAAAAATAGTTTATTATTATGTGTTTTCCAAATTAAATCATAGAGTTGCATTTTTAAAATTTTTTGGTTAGTTGCAGTATCTTGTGTCTATTAATCTTTTGACGATAATATTAAGTCAATACTCATTTACAAAAGAAGGAACATTTAACAGCGTGTTGGCAATTGTTTGAATGTATGAGTATCTGCTAATTTTATTAAATACCAAAACTGAATACGTAACTATTTATTTGATACAAAGAGGTAAGTATAGCATTAAATGCGTATACTTTTATATGACTTACAATGACATATTTAACCTTTATCTGTGTAGTTAAAGCCCAAAATTACAAATTTTTGATAACAAAGATAGTTTTTCTTTAAAAAATCTTCATATAATACCCTTTTATGAAAAAATTCTATCTATATATGTTGATATATTTTGTGGATTGATCAAAATAAAATTGTTAATTAAATTTAAGTAATAATAATTTAAGTACATGTATGATAAAATAAACTTAAAACAGCCCACACTTTGGAACTGTTTGACCTATTAATACTATAAGAAATTTTCAAAGATATGGGAACAACAGAACTATACTGTAATAAATTATTTGAAACTTAAAAACTGGAAAACACACAACTTGTAAAATATATATAAACATTTTGACGATTGTAAACTAGTGTGTTTTAAATATCAGCATTCAAGCTATTTTCCTAATCATTAGTCTAGGTATTACCGTTTGCACTATACAAATTTATTTTTATGCACACTTATTTATTTATTTTATACACATGATTTAGAAGGTACCCTAATAATGATAACATTATGGCGATGTCTTGTAACATTTCCAATATAACTTAAAAAATAATGTTACATGTATTTTTTAAATAAAACTTTAGTTCCACTGGTAACGATACCTTGCTTAGCACGTAGACACTTCTTGATTTTAATTCCCTTATTTGGATTCAGCACATGTTATCCTAAACTGAATTTTTACCTCGCTCACATATCGCACGCCCTTTCAAGTATATTGAAATGTAAATAATTGAAAGAATTGAGAAAGTGGTTTGAGGTTTAAAAAACCGCTTTTAGTTATACATACAGTGTTATAGTTACGTTGTATGATTTAAAAATTCAATTTTTGTAGAATATATGTATGAACAATTGATTGAGAAGGTTTCAGCACATGTAATATAGTTCAATACTAAAATTATTCCTAATTCGTAGATGGAAAGTGGTAATTTAATATGATTATTTTTCTATACATATTTTGTTAACACCATTTCGACTATTGATTAATACTAAATATGTTAATATGACTTAACGTCATTAATAGTCAATATTCATTTCAGTTTAATATCGCACTCAGCCGTTTCGACTCTTCCGAATTAACGAGTGTTTGCTGGGTATTTTCCAGTGTCATTTTTTAAACGTTTCTGTTGTGTGTTGTATGTTCGTGTATTTATGTATTTTCAAATAATGAAAACTGAAAATACCCAACAAGCACTCGTTAATGGCCGAATTGCCTAAACTACCGTGGTGGGATATTAAATATAAAATAATATTGATTATTGTTGACGGTAAGTTATTTATTTATTTACTTACAGTTTAGTTTGTCTCGCTGATATAACCGAGATCACATCAATATTGCAGTTGTCAGAACAGTATTACGTCAAAACGTACTACATTAAGTAAATCGTTTATGTCATGAATATCTTGGTTTAAGTTTTTAACATTAAAAAAAAAAGAAGTAAATTCGTATATCATACAGTCCTTGTATTACCAAGCTACAGTGTAAATTGTCTATTTGTGTAATTTATTTCCGTGTATATATAATGCAACTGGTAAATTATAAAACGCACAAGGTGTAGGATAACTTCAAAATGTGTGAGCGTCCGTGGTGGAAAGCCTTTCAACAAACTATTCCACACAAACATTGTGGAAATTTCAAACCAAGGAAATCAGAAACAACGGCGAATAAACGCGGTGACAAATCTTGTGGAAATAAATAGTTTTCGTAATTTGTTTTGGAATGAGTTTATAGCTAAATTATATAAGGGAGACAAGATAATATTGTAAACAATACAAACATTGAACAATCACATAATTGTGTATTACAAAAATTAACATTTATACGAAACTGTTTATGGCAAAATATTTAGTTATTTTTGAATGCTGACATAAATTAAAACGAAAACAAACTGTTTTTTTTTATTTTTTATACACAGTTTCATATTCTATTTGATTGCACTGAAAAACATCTAGATATGAATAGTAACTGTTGTTTTGTAAGATGACATGATAAAGAATATTAGCTCAATGGAAATATATTTGTGTGTAATTTTCAATTAAATTAGGATCCTTTATACTAATTTCTACTGAATATGACAGATATATACAATGTTGTTCGTTAGTAATATAAATAAAAAATAAGCAATATCTAAAGTAAATTGGAAGAGGATCGTTTTGCTGAAAATTCTCTTTACCATCCCATAGATAACAGAACATGAATTATGTATACACTTATTTAAGGAAACAATATTTGTCTCAAACAAAGATCAGTCTTCAAAGGCAAAACGATTCTTCAAAGACTCACAATTTATACAACAAAAACACAGCTGTACAAATGTAGTTAAGATCAAATCAACATTGGTAATCTTACTAGCTATGCACTCTTGATTGCTCTTACGTACACTGTATTGTATCAAAGGGAAGATCAGTCTTTAAATACTAAAAGTTGACTATAATAAAGTCTGTTACTTAAAAACAAAACAAAAACATCTGGGCAAGAGTAGTTAAGTTCAACTTCACTTAAGTAGGTTTAGAAGCTTTGTTCTCTTGATTGCTATCTCTTGGTTCAGGAAAACAACAAAAGAAAATAAATTGAATTTAACCCCTTCAGACTAAAATGTACTTTTCATGTTGATGACTTAAATTACTCTCATTGCTATCAATAATCCATTAACATAATTATAAAACTTTTCATATTTCAGTTAATTTCACATTTGTATCTTAGAAAAGAAAATTATGAGAGAGATTTCTCTCTACATATTACATACTTTTGGAATACAAATTTACAGTAAAATCTGTTGAGAATTGATGAAACATAGTATGCAAATATATGATAATATAAAATATTTTCTATGAATTGATTTAAAAAAATGTATCATAACTAGCTTATTTTTGTAGTGAATTGCTATAAAAACCTATGAAAATATATGATAGCATTCGTATTATTTTTGAGAATTTATCTATAAAATTATGATAATATGTGATACTATCCAACTTATTTTTATGAATTGATCTAAACGTCTATAAAACTCTTTAACTTACATATTTTACTGAGTATTTATTTATGAAACTATGAAAATATGTGACAACTACCACGTTGTTTTTACCTACCATTTATTGTAAACCATATTTATGTATATAAAGTTTTCAGTTAAAAAATCAAATCAAATTATCTTTACGAGATGGAACTCACTAATAATAAGATTAAAAGAGAGATGTGACAAAGGTTATAAACGAAAGATAATTTGATGACGAAAATAATGAAAGATCCTATAATAATAATTTATTAAGTTTACAATCAACCAAATTAACTTATGGGTCACGATGTAAAAGAAGAGAAAGGATAAGAATAACAGACCCTAAGGAATGTCTAAAAATTTTGTGGTTTATATATATTTTTGCAATTTCTAGGCCAAACAGTGAGGAAGTAAAAAAAATCAGAACTTTTAAAAAACCTCTTGCGAGAAAAATTGGAAAGACACATTGGAATGTGAGGACGAGTAAGTAAGAATCCAGTTTAGGAAGATACGTAGTCAAAGATTGGAGTCTGGAAGAAAAAGAGTGGGTGTGCAAATATTGCCTTGGATAGAATAAATTGTGTCAGACGACTTAACGAGGCGAAAACCTCGTAATAGTAGGTTAAGATACTATTAGAATCAAATGTGGCATACTGTGTTTTTGAGATAAAACCTTTTTTCAAGTTTTAATTTAATTTCAATTCCAGAAAACATAAAATAAGTTTTTTTATTGGATTTTATCCCAATCAAAATATTAGCAAAAATTATTACAATTTTAAATGACTGTATATTACTTGCTTCCTTATATTAAGGATAAAAGAAAAGAAAAACATGACGTTTCAAAAATTCCAGGGAAAAAAATCATATCTCGGTACAATTTCAGTTTTGTTAATTATTGTTCTTCTTCTCCAAACCAACAAATAGCAACTGCTGGCAGAAAGGTCCTTATTCATACATTGGCAACAGTAACTTATAATGTATGTTGAAGTTGTTTCAACAATTTATTTGCAGTTATTTAATGTATTTATTTTAATTGTATATGTTTTCAAACTGAACAACTTTTAAATTAAGTTAATTCCGTAAGTGTTAAACTCGGTTTTGTAATTTGGTATTTAATTATTTGATAATGATGATAAGTTATATTATAAGTACGGTTTTATCTGAAATATGCCACCTTTTTTGTATTTCAAAGACTAATACAAGACGATTCAAAAATATAAATCAACTTTTGTTAATAAAACTGTATTAAAAATTATCTACTTTTAATAATGCAAAAACTATTCGGTTAAATTTTCAAAATCAATGACAGGGTAAATAGATTATGCAACAAACGATTTAATGAAATCAATATGGCAGTCTTTTGAATATAGAAGTGGCTTTTGATAACACAAGTTAAAGAGGTGGCACGAAAAATGCTTAAAACGAAAAATGCGTACACGAGGAAACAACTGCAATTCACGAGGGTAAGTGGTAAATTTTATAAGCAAAATATGTGTACAAACCAAAAAGCTTCCAAGAACCCCAGGTCAGCCATCACTTCACGCGGATCGAAGGCATTACCAAGAATGCAAACCCCGGATACGTCACTGGGTCACTCCAGTTGTCACCCCAGGTCATCCACCCCTTCACGCGGGCCGAAGACATTTTTGCTAAGAATACCAACCCTGGATGCATCACTGAGTTACTCCAGTTGTCACTTTGGGGATAATGTTAGATCAGGTTAGGTTATGGTAGGTTAGGTTAGGTTAGGTTACTTCCACATTAAGAAATGTGGAAGTAACTGGTGAACTCCTAAAGGTTGTACTTACGCATATTTCGCCTGTCAAAATGTTCTGACGTCATAGCTTACCCACGTCATCTGTCAAAACTTGATCCTGTACGCATCTTTCGCAAGATTCCTGGTATACGCATCTTTCGTCTATTTGTTAAAGAGTGGGCAAAAGTTTGCTCAATTCGATAAACTATTAGGTTAATTATGTTGGCACACAACCCCTAATTTGATAGTTCACCAGTTGTTTGCATTTCCTTGGGAAGTGATCTATGACTTGTAGTTTTCCTCATCACTATTGTATTTAGTCTACTTAATTTGACTGTTTAGTCCTAATATTTGACTTGGGTAACTTTCATTGTGAATATCACTGTTTCCATATTCTAGGTTTATCGCTTTACTACATTAGTGGCTTTATAATTTTCAATAATCTTGTATTTAGACTTAGACAATCAACTGTTCCGGCGTAACCTAAGGCGGTTCATTTCGTGAGTTACTCTCTTGGTGATTATTAGTTTCTTAATTTTCTTAGTTTATCATTTGACATTGGTAGTGGATATTTAATCTCGATACGTCTTGTGTTTTGCTTTATACACGTAAATGATGCCAAATATGTTTGGCATCCTTAAACCTCATCAATATGTTTACGTTATTTAGAAATTAGTGTTATTTAGTTTATTATCATCTTATCTGCACATCTTGTTACTAATAATGTCAAATAACTAATATCCTACATGCATTTATTAATAATTCACTGTTTTGATAATACAGTAACAAACTAATTTAAACTGTTATAACCTAAATAATTAATGAAATTAAACAAATCTCGTAGTATTCCTAATTTAG
Source organism: Aphrophora alni (assembly GCA_963513935.1). Lineage (NCBI taxonomy): Eukaryota > Metazoa > Arthropoda > Insecta > Hemiptera > Aphrophoridae > Aphrophora > Aphrophora alni. Next base: position 44,115,021 of record OY740774.1, read on the forward strand.
TGTAATATAATAACTAATATCAGAGATAAATGAAGAAACTTAACACTCATTTCATTTTCAGATACCTGTATTAGAGTATAAAATAATATTATAGAATTTTATTTAAAATATTGGTTTCAAAGATTCCACCTGACAAACAACATTTAGGAGATATGTTGTTTGCTGTAAATATTGACATTTTTACATGACATACAATCCAATAAGTTCGATTACAACAAAATGGGAATATTATTATTGTTCTACATATAACATGAAACCTGTTCGTGCAGTGATATTTATCTAGAAACACAACAGGGATAAACATATTTGATATAATTTATATTAATGTTACAATAAACAAATGTTGGTCAAAAGAGACTTGATGGTACTGCTTTTATCCAATTCATCCTCAACCATAATATTATTCTCCTCATAATTTGCAAAAGGAATTGGGTCATTAGTTTTCACATTTCAAAAAAATTTGAACATAATCATTTGAACGTATTTTGATAAGTTTATTTTTAAACGACAATAGTTTCGTTTCTTTTTACCAAAAACTCACGAACAGGCATTATTGGACAGATATTGGGCAATAATTTTTGGGGGTTCCTAGAGAATTTAAACTAAATTTGATCAAAATAGTATCTTTTTTTCTAATTGGCAATTATGCACTATTTATGAGTTATCGAAAAAAATATATAATCATTTATTATAAATAGTTTTTAAATTAGCCAAAATATGCCCACGTACTAAATCTGATTAAAATATATCTTAGAGTTTTTTGCCTCTTCACATACTATAGATAATAGACAGACATCTAAAAAACCCTTTTTTTATTCGATTCTCGAATTAGATAAATCGACATTAAATTGGCTTCAATTTTTTTTAAACATCGCGTAACATTCTCTACAGTAAGTTATATGAGAACGTAATAACACACTCTGAAATGTTAGCATTCAGAAAAAACACATAAAGTTTATATTATTATATATTATTAGATAGTTATTTATATATTTAAATAGATAGGTAAAATTATTATAATTATAATTATATTAATTGCTACTTATTCATAAATGTTTATATAGGCCTACATGAGAATACAAACATTGACGTGATATTCAAATATATATATTTTTAAATCTTGCCAGAATTTTTAAAAATAATTTCAGTATAATACAGTTAGTTAGTAGTTTCCACGATGCATGTAATTACAATGTCATAATTAAGGTTTATTACAACAGTAGCATGTATTTCAACTTCCGGTAGTTGTGCTAGACAAACGTCTTTTTTACTTCTACAATAAGCTTGTTAAACATTTTTTACATTAATTAACTATGCCTTGTGATTATTTCCGGAGACTAAGTTAAGGTTAGGAGTATTAGTTTTGCATTTTAATTGTTCTTTATTTGCTTTTATGAAATATTATAATTTTTACTTATATATAAACTGAGAAATTTATGTTTTCGAGATAAAATCAACGTTAGTAGTTTAAACAAACTTATCTTTTGAATATACATTGATACAAAATATATTGATTGATAAAATCATTAGGTTGCTTGTAATATTGTCTTTTGGGCATTTAACTAGTTTCGAAAAATATGTAGATATTTGTTTTTAGACAGGCCTACATTTTTAAGCAGCTTTTTCCGCTTTTCCTTTAAGCGTCATCCTTATGCAACAGTATTTCCTGTGGCTTGTGGAATTGTATTTTCTTTCGATTCGAGGCACACGGTGGCGTTAACATTTTATTTTGATCAGATTTTAACAATCCATTTATTCTACATAACGATATAATTATCTACTAACTCTGTTTTTGATATAATTTATATTGTCGTTCAAATACCAAACAAATTTGATAAAATATGGGTTTATTCTTCATAGCTAACAACACGTTAAAATTTGTTTTCGCTGTATATATAAAAAAGTGGAAGTATAAATCTGAATTTCCAATTTTGCAGGAGATGTATAAAAATCTAAAACTCAGAAAGGACTAATCCTATTTAGATAACTTTAACAGTTGTTATAACATATGTTTAAATTACACAGCTATTTTGTCATTGTAAAATGGACTGAACAAATAATAACTATTAATTAAGGTTCCTTATTCATCTCAGGCTAGACTACACTATTAACAATGACGTAAATATAATATTACTAAAAATTCATTGCAAATGAAATAATCGATTGCCTACATGAGGTCGACCAAATATATATTGTTTAACATTTCATTTAAATACTTACAGAGTTGCAGAAAGTTACACGAGTCAACGGAAAAAGTTAGATATATATTACTCTAGTTATTATTTGAACATTTATATTATTTAAGCATTCCTTCTGTCTGTTTGTGGTTTGTATTTTGTATTATTTTTTCGTAGCTTACGTTTTTCCATTATCTATAATATATCATAAAACTTTTTCTAATGCATGTGATTTTTTTCACCATCATTATAAAAATCTCTGCTGTGGAATCAGGAAAAAAAAACTTTTTATATTTGGATTGAAAAACGTTTAAAAGAATGAAAAGCTCGAAAAACACCTAACAATAAAATTTCTAAAAACTTATCAATCACAGTGTTCAATATAACATAACAACTATGTTATACAACATAATATAATTTGAGCCACACCCCAAATTCACAAAAGAATCCAGAATATATTACTTATCATAATATCTTTTAAGTGAGAATTGAAATTTGTTAATAATAACATTGCTTCCTTTTTAAATTTATTCTTTAGACATTTCGGATATAATCGGAATAATTGCAATGGTGTTAAAACATTTTAATTGAATAATTTATTTTACGATTCTTATTTTATTATATACTCTAGGTGTAACTTGACTTTCTTTTTGAGCTACCTTCACTCATTTATAGCTATGGCGACTATCCCTATCATTTTAACGCACGTTAATATTGTATTTATCTAAACTACTTAGATACATTTTCTCGACGTTTTCCTGCTTTCTTCCTAGACTCAATTTTGTCAGTTTTTTAATTCTTCACTATCCATATACTCTTTCTCTATCTACACGCCCACATCAACATTTATTCAATTAAATCGCATTCTAAACATATCCTCACATCAACAACGATTTTTTAATTATAAAACAATATTAAAATGTTTGAAATAAAACTTGAGACTTTGAGCATCAGGCTCAATATTTTACTGCGATCAAATCAGGAGTCGGACACAGTTTCTGCTCTGTTGCATTGTTCAATTATTTTACAGTAAATATGGTTTTTCCTGATA